>JAOVVI020002391.1:0-21236 GCA_028571085.2 Nepenthes alata | reverse complement strand
CCAAATTTAAAGGAGAAATGGAGGAGACGGAATGGGGGCTGGATTAGGATTGCTACAAATTAGCAAATAAGAATAACATTTGGGGAAGTTGGGCAATGTCCACACATGACTTCGCATGCGAATAGACAAAATTTAAGATTTGGATTGTCACGTCTTTAAGAGAGTAGTTTTGCAATAGTGGCCACACTGGTTCGCCAACAGTCTAAGAAATAATATTAGACAAAACATTTCAAGAGAGACCGACGAAAAGGAAGCAAGATAACTCCTTTAAGTAATTTCAGGCATAGAAACAAAATTTCAACGAACAATTATTGATCAATCAGTTGATAAACCTACAAACCATACACTGATCTGAACACAGAAGCGACCTCTGAATTCCAAAGACATAACAAACAGGTCTACTGCAACAGAAGCACCATGAACTCGGTGTCTGGAGAAATTCCGATTGAGAGTTTGGAGTGCAAATCGCTCTACAAGAGTGCAAATCTGTTGCATGTAAATGAATATAATATAAAAATTATGTGAGAACTCAGCTTCTACACTGTGGGGTCTACAAGAAGAAGCCACACATCAATTTCTTTCCGCCAGTGAAAAAAGAAAATAAATTCCTGAAGCATTACAGCCTATCATCGACTTCTCAAAATCATAATGGATATTCATCCTTGGTTTCTCACTTAAATAGTATCCTGCTGTTGACCAAGCTATTCATTTTGCTATTATCTGGCAGTTGCACACCAATAATCAACTCAGTGAATGCTGCGGTGTTTCAGAAGCGTCTATGATATATATTCTACAGGGAGCAACCAAAATTAGTGCGAAACAACGATGGGGTGCCCAATTCTTTAACAGCTATACCTTCGAAATTCAGCAGCTGTCAACGAACAGGATTGGAAAAGAAAATGACAACGAAATATACGATGAATCCGGCGATAAGAATTCCGCCATAGACAAACGTCTGGGAAGGTTGCGCAGGAGCCTTGTATTCAATCTCGCAGCATCTCATTTTTTCTCTCTCGCCAGCCAAAACACTATCAACATACCTGTAATCAGCAAGCAGTATATATCATCACTAAATTAGCCGCAGAACACAACTTAGATGCAGGATTTACCCATCAAAATCAAAACCCATGTAGTTCACAGAAGAATAACTGCAGAGGTAAAAATGTTGTGGCAACTGTTTGTTTGGTCGAGTGACTGGACAGAATGACTCACTGCTGCGTGAAAATGGAGGTCTGGAGTATTTCTGAGCTGTTTATATGTGCATCTCGCAGTCGGTGATCATATAGCAGGGAAGACAAATCTACAAGCTGTTCTTCAAGGCTCTGTTGCACAAACATTGGCAATGCAATGAGCACAATCTAAGATGCAAGAAATATAAACTGATCATAATGATTAGGAGGGGCTTACATCTAAGTATTTCTCTAATCTTTCAACCAAGTCATGCGGGAATGGTTCTGGCAAATGGGTTGTCTTTTTATAGAATTTCTCCAACCATAGCTCAGTGCTTGACTTGATCCTTTTACCTTTCACTGGTTCACCAAGGGGAGTTTTTAAGTATTCTATAGCAAAAGCTTGGACAGCCTGGAGACATAGTCAACGGATTCAAATGGCATCAATCCATGAGCAAGCACCAAATTAAAAAAAAAGAATTATTGAGAACTTTACAAGAAACAGCAGTATTATTGTAAACTTATTCAAGTCAAATTTATTCTGAACATATTAATGTGTCAATTTTATACGTCTAGCCATCTGAGGGAGGATTAGATTTACTTATGGCTGCTCATGACATGGAAAATGCTTATTTGGCATCACTACTGCCAATCCCTTCACATGAAGTCGAGTGAGAAGCCACATGATCCCCAAGGTACTTCAATTTGGTGAGAGATCGTTGGAATACATAAATGTGACTCAAACAAAAAGTTTGAAATAGACAGGAAACTTTGCAAAAGATTGAATAAAATTATTTTGCTAAAATGAAGATCAAATCACCTCTGATGTATCCCGAATTCGATGCAGTGCAGAATCAACAAGGGCATAAATAGTGTTCCTCTGCAAAGAGAAGAGCTCGGATGGTTTTAAAATAAAAACTAAGCTGTACACCAAAGAAACGAAGATGAAGGAAATTCCTTTATTTTTCACTTCCGAGTTTCAACCAATGGAAGGGTGTTATCTTTCAATCGAAAATTTCACTACAATGACTTTGGTCTTACCAAAGCAACATCTTGCAGCATTTGGCTGATTTGAGAAGAATTAGAGAATGGTCCATATGGATGACAACCACTTGCCCAAAGCCAATTTATGACTGGTCTTTCATGGATATGGGAAGCCTTTTCATATGGAGCACTCAACCCACCTACAGCAGAAGCAAGTCCTGCCAATATGTGCCGCTGTGCTTGTGACGGAAGGGCATATCTCCTTTCTGTTTCTGAAACATAACTGTTGAAAAGGAGCACAGAAGCCAAACACATAAGAAGAATATCAGATGGATATCAAACAACAGGAAAAGAGAGAAGGAAATCTAAACCCTTGGGTAAACAAAGGCAGCTGTGAGCCATAAGAAATTTCAGCTTGAGACTTTGGGGAGCCAAGAGCCATCCTAACCCAACTACATGATATTCCTAATTGTCTCATTGTAAATAATATTGTTCAAACCTTGCTGATGTTCCAGAGGAGCTCAACAAGCAAGTTCTAAGTCAATATAAATGTATATTGAACTTCTAGAGTTGAATCAGTTTCTTTTATTTATGAGAATCAAGCAAACTAACTCATGTTTATGGCTTAAGTTGACAAACCTGCAATTAAAACAAACAAATATACTTTGGTGGATTGGGATGTTTTTGATGGGCTGAGAATACTAAAGGTTCTTTTCATACATAACCACCTCAAAATCAGGGGCATTTTCTCAGGACCACCACTATTTTTATCTCATGTTTAAAGCTTACATTTGAAGAACCTGTTTTAATCACTGTAAGCAATGTTCCACCAGGGTCGTTGCCATAACAACTTTCTAAAATGCCCAAAATTTGTAGTGAATGACACATTCTACAACCACTGAATTTTTACACCTAAAATAGATAAAATTCTAAGATGCGGACCACACACATCCTCCATTTATTCCACTCTACCAATTACTACTAGTAACAACTATGCAGTGAAAAAATTCTGTTTCTTGTAATTTCCCTATCATGAAACACTAGCAAAAAACCTGTAATATGCATATGGGGGTTTGACAGAAGCAGTTGAAGGTGGGTGGTTTGGCATTTGAATTTGTAGATTTCTCTTGGCCCATATTCTTCATATTCCCAACCCAGTCTTTCCCTTTCAGCTATATATATATGTACATGTATTACAGTAAGTAAGCTGAAAAATTATTAACAGGATGCCAAAGTGCTATCAACCATGTACAACAAATAATCGAAGCTAAAAAAATTACAGAACAACAAGAAAACATTTGAATGGCAAAGTTACTTCAAACATTAAGGATTTTGTTGAAGTTGTTAACAAAGTTAACATCATTACTATTACAGTAGTTATGCGCCATTTCATGGCCCAAAAAAATGGAAGATGAACCAGGGGTCTTGTTTCATGGATGCTGGTTTTGTTCTCACTTTTCTATGTTATATACTCGATCTTGATGAATTTTTGATGGTAGAGTTCTACATGATTGGGATATCAGAAATTGAGGGGCAGCTTGTCAATAAGAAAAGGCATCCCATCTCATCTTTCAGATGCCAGTTATTTCATAAATGTTTCACCTCATCTAAGATTTTCTCTAGAAATAAAAATAAAAAAAGCAATTCCACTGGTTAACCATTCCCCATCACTACCAACTATTTCCCCCATATTCAGTTAAACTCCAAAAAATTTTATCAGTCAACAATGTCACAACTAGAGCTGATTTAGTTCACGACTGTAATTGAAATGACTAGAATCACAACACATTCTAATTAACTCAGGTGAAATCTGCACCTTTTTAATGATAACACAAAGGCGAGGGCTAATTTAAGTCATTATAGTAAAATTACAATGGATATCCCAACCAAAAAAATAGCAGAGAAAACATTGACAAACCAAAATACATGCATCAAAATGAAAACTGAAAAAACTGGTGGAAATGTGCAAAACAGCTAAAATAGGGGTGTATCTACAGGGGAAACCTCTTTAAGAAGCATTACTTGTTTGCAAGAGACAGCTGACTCCTGTTCAGAATCTTAGAGCCGTTTGGGACACTATTTTCCTAATTTGTTCGTTTTGGGGTCAGTGGACGCCTCTGGGGAATTGTTTCCATACGGGATAGTAAAAAGATTGTGATCATTCTGTGTCTATGGTGCTCATGAGGGGCACATCAGGTTAAGCTGGACAAGCATATGTCGACTTTGTGGTGTTAAGAATCGAAGAAAACTTTGAGAGGACTTTGGCTTTATAAAGAATGCAGGTGCTTTCTTGGGTGATTTTGGGAGGTTTTATTGAAGATCTTTTAGTAAGGCTTGATTTATTGGATAATCCCTCTCCATTTTGGATCAACAACTTTCAAGGTTCATTTGGATTACAAAATTAGAATTGGGCTTCGAAAATGCAACTCCAATTTCAATTAGGCTAGAATTGAAATCGGATTATTATTCAAATTTACAAAAGGAACTATGATTCTACGGGATAAACTAATTTTTTACTCTTGATTTTCATGAAGACAAGGAAAGGGAAATAGCAGAACTGGCCCGAATTTTAAAAGTGTTCAAAACATAAATTTTATTTCAATATAAACTTTTGAAAAAAAGCACGTTTGTAAATATATTTGTAATTTTTTCAAATTTTCAGTAATTTCTTGACGCAAATATTAGTTTTCTAATGTTTCTATGCAATTTTTAATGTAGATATTAATTTTTATGTTAAGGTTATAGTTAAAATAACTTAGTAAAAGAACAAAAAAAATTCAAAAGGCACCACCAGCATTGCCCAATCCCACCAGAGTTGAATGATGAACGTGCATGGGCAAGGGCTTCGGCCCATTCACCAAGCTGCCTTAACATTAAACAAAGTTTGAATTTATATAAAATCTAAAAATTCATTTTTATATAAACAATAATTTGTAGTAATGTTTTTATGAAGTATTAAATTTTTATGTTTTTAAAACATTTATTTCACATTAATATTGAATATAATTTTTTTAACTTTTAGACAACACTTATATACAAAACTTTCTGGACAAGCCTAAATGGATGATTGTCAGACATGGGCATGGGTTTTTGCCCAAGTAACTAGGCCCAATCTAATCCCAACACAAAAAAGAAAATTTCTCCCTTCCCACTTGAGCCCGATTTTGATTAGGTCTAGACAAATGGACAATTTCGGACATTGAAATTGCAATCTTAACTCTCCTCTGAAAAAAATGTAAAGAGTTATCCCATGTAAATTTTCAATTCCAAGTATCAATTTGATTTTCAGTTCAAAATTTACACCCGAATAAAAAATTGAAATCAGGCCTATAATTCCAATCCCAATTCCTTTTTCAAAGATTAATTCCAATCAAATGATCTACAGTTTCCAATATATCTTAGGATAGCCAAAATGTATTTATTTAATCTAGGCCGAATTCCAGCCATCCAAACGAGACCTCATAGTTTTGTCAATGATTTTACTTGCCGTGAATATTTTTCATGAGGGGTTATCAATCGTATATGGTCTACAGGTGGTGATAGCATATTGCTTATGTTTTTACTTTTCGTAGTAGGGTTACAGCTTCTAAGCATTCTGTCTTGTTTCTTGTGGAATTTTCACTTGGTGCTTCTATCGGTGGAGGGGAAACCAAAATATGAAATCAAGTTCTCAATCTCATTGACCAAGATTTATTTTAAAAGTTTGTTCCGAATATAAGTGTTGCAGACTGTACAAATACAAATTCAAAGTGCACATTAAGATGGTAAAGAATGGAACATAGTTGAAACTGTTTTAACATAATAAATGTGATGGGAAGATCTCTGGTACAGAAAAAGAACATAACCGCATGTCACAAGAAAAATTTAATACCCAACTCTTATCCAATGAGAGGACATCTTCTCATTCATGACATATAATTGAAACTGTTTTACAATGGGATCACATACACAAGCAAAGGCCAAAATGGTAAGTTTCTAATGTTTGGCACTTCTTAGAAACAGAATTTATGTACTGTCAAAGTATTAAAGCAGTGTATTCATATCGGTATAGAATTATTATATAGGAGAGTTTATGTTTATAGCTTTATTTTTACTAATTGAGATAGGATTATATTTAGCCTTTGTTACCTAGAACAACTCTAGTTTGTAAGCCTATCGTTGATTATTAAGAATTATTGACTGATTGACTAGTTCCTCTCTTTTGCTTGATTCCTCTCATTTCCCTCTGAATTTCACCTCCTCTTCTTCTCAAATCTTCCCTGTCCTTCCAAACTACACCCTGTCTTCTCTCTTCCCGCTAAACTTCTCTCCTTAGCTCTCTTGGCCCCATCAATTTCCTTCAGTATTGACAAGTCACAGGCCCCATGCCGGGAAGAGTAACCACAAGTGCTATACAATTAATGAATTACAAATACAGCTGCACGATGCTCCTTAGTTTTGATTTCTGTTCACTTTAATTTAGGGTAGGTGTGAAAAATCATCAAAGATATTTGAAAACAAATGCAAACGTTCAAAACATAAGCAGAACCAGACCAAAGAAAAGGGCTCTCCGACATACCTCAAAGGAATCTTTTCATTTTGGTGCTCAAGTACAATGACAACATCGTTACTGGTCCACACCAGATTTTCATCTTCCATCATAAGGTGTAAATCAACATCAGCTAAGGATAGAATAAAGCTGCAGAACACAGATAATTTCAAAAAGATTAGCTGCATATATGAAAGACTTTCCAAGCAATTACAGGATTTATAAGAAGGAAAGGTCTCTATCAGGGTGTCATCATCAACAGTAAGTTCACTCCTACACAAACATTATTTGTAGTTACAGGAAAGAATTACGTACTGTTACTATGAGGCATTACCTTGTGTGTGCTTTTTTTTTTTTTTTTTTTTGGGTCCGGAGTAGCAAGAAAGATTGAAGTGTCAAAAAGATGCCAAGGTGGCATCTAGTGGACTAACTTGAGGAACAGTAAAATAGCTTATCAGGTGATTTGTACATTAATTAGAAGAAATAGACGTACATTACAAAGAAAATATATCACCATGTTGAGTGCATGATGGCTTTAGTATTCTCAAGTTGCAAATCCAAATACACACATCTAAGGACGAGGGAAAAATCAATTTCACACATCAAGGAGCTGTGTTACAGTCCAATTTTTATAGCTAATAAACCGTGCGGCACACTCCTTCCCGTTGGAAGCTAGATGATAGCCAAGTTGAGCCTTGAGCACACTTAAATATGAGGGCCAATCTCAAGATGCAACCATGAGAAAAATATCAGTGTGGACTGGTGAGTATGTTGAATATAAGTAGCTAGTGTGGAAATATGAACAAGCAATCAATAGCAATGGACAATAACTGGATTTGAAAGAAGATTTCTTGAAGTCATTATCTCATTTACAGGGTTTGGGACTTTTTATCCTTTTACACTAGTATACATTGAAAGTCCTTAAGTTTCACGACGGAGCATCTACTTTTTCTACAATATTAAAATTAAAACTAAATTCACTTATATTCCTAAAAAAATTCAAGAATATGTGAAAAATTATATAAAAATTTATAGGGCTCAATTTGAATTCTAGCATCCTCCCTTACTAAGTTGTTGATATCCTTGTTGACGTGATCTTCAACATAGCTTCTATTTTTCACCTCTACCGTCTCACGTCTTCAACAAATTTTCAGCTTGTTTCTTCTGTTGGTCTCCCCCTTCACTTCATTGGCCATCTAAATGGCTTGGAACTAGCACTTTCCATTTGCTTATAAAATAGGAATGGGGATTTAGTTACGAGAAGATAAAATACTTCTTTCCGATTGATGTCACCTCTAGCTCAGCAACGATGGTGACTTCAATTTGATATTGGTCAACTGCAAAAGGTTGCGTAGAAGGTCTTCCAAGTTAAGACAATACGGTTTCAAACAGTTCACATGGAAGATTGGGTGAACCATCCAGTCTAAAGGATCTTTCTATTACGAGGGTTTCCCAACAAGAGCAATGATTTGGATAGGGGCCTTGATATTTTCAAAAGAGGTGCTTGTCTCTTTATTAAGGAACCATATTTGCTCTTGAAAAAGCTTTACCAATACAAGATCTTCTATAATAAATAGCACAGACAGCTCGCTTGGTATGCCTACTTATTCCTTCGATGAGACATTTTCTTCAAAGTAAGTCATCGCAATCTTCATGTTCTGTTTCCATTCCTAGGCAAAGTTGTAAGCACGAGGGCATTTGCCTATGTATGGCTCAGCCAATGTGTGGAAGAAGTGATTGCAGACTTGTTATAATATCAAAAGAACTTGTTTGAAGAATAGCACTTTTGAGTGTTAAAGCAAAATTGAGCAAAATCGAGGATCTTTATCAAATCCTTCTGACCGACACTCATACAATAGCGCAAGTATTCCTTGAGTAAGCCATTAAATCTCTCCATTTGACCATAAGTTTAAGGATAGTAACTTAATAAGATTTATATTAAGAACCAAGCAGTCTAAAGAGTTATAATTAGAAAGCTACGACCAAGCGACCATTTGTCACTCATAGTGCTTTGGGCACTTCCCAATATGTGACAATGTGTTTAAAGAAAAAGGATATTTTCTCCTCCTCTAAACAATCTCTTGATGTCGGAACAAAAGTGGCATACTTTGAGAAACACTCCACAATGACTCACCAACATTAGGTAGCCCAATTATGAAGTCGAGGGACACTTTCTCATAGTCTACTAGACATAGTGAGAGGTTCTAGTAACCGTGCTGGCTTTTGACATTCAATCTTGCCCTGCTAACATGTGAGATAGGTTTTCGTATAGCTCATCACATCGTCATTCATCTTAGATCATTAATAGGACTTTTGCAGTAGGTTGAGGTACTTTGCCACCATGAGTGACTAGCCCATAAAATGTCATGACACTCCAAGGAGTGTCATTCTCAATCCTCCAGCCTTAGGTATGAAAGCTTAGTGTCCCTTTGTGAATATCAATCCATTCTCAACCCAAAATCTCCAAGTCTTACCTTCTCAAATAAGTTGAAGTAAAGTCATGGCCATTGGGTTCTTAAGTTTAACTTTACCTGTTCTCCAATGTGATTTGCTCACACCTGTAGGGACTTGTCAATCTGAAATAACTTGCACATTCTTTGGATTCATCCTGATCTTACTTCGTCTTGCAAAGTGCTCTAGAAAGATGATCTACTCTTGAATAAAAGAGCACTTTTGGTGTTTTACATAGAGATGATTCTCTTCAGCTTTTGGAACACTAGTCTCAGGTGCCTTACGTGATCTTTAAGACTTAGAATATATATATATCACAATGTCATCTAAATAAACCACTATAAATTTGTCCAAATATTTATGGAATATCTAGTTCATCAATGTGCAAAATATTGCAAGAGCACTGCTCAACCTAAAGGGCATATGAGCTACGCAAAAGCTCCATATCTCTTAACATATGCAGTTTTTCAATCACCGCCCTTTGTGATTCAGACTTGCTAATAACCCAACATTCTTAAAATATTTTACATTGCTCAACTGATCAAACAAGTCAATGATCAAAGGAATCGGATAATTGTTTCTCATAGTCACCTTGTTTAGAACCCTGTAATCTTTACAAAGGCATAGAATCCTATCTTACTTTTTCTTAAATAGAACAAGGACTCTGTAAAGTACTTT
This sequence comes from Nepenthes alata, assembly GCA_028571085.2. Classification (NCBI taxonomy): domain Eukaryota; kingdom Viridiplantae; phylum Streptophyta; class Magnoliopsida; order Caryophyllales; family Nepenthaceae; genus Nepenthes; species Nepenthes alata. The sequence continues at coordinate 11,426 of JAOVVI020002391.1, read as the reverse complement.
TGAGAGGCAAATGAAACCTAAACTAATCAATCCATTCAATTGTTCGAAGCTCTGCTTGCTTTGTGGGTGTCTGTAATACACCTAGTGTTTCGATTTAGATTTATTAGACTACTGACTTGAGGTAGTTATTGATAAAGGTAACTAATGAGCTAATAATTACAGAAAAATTTAGTTTAATTCCGAATTGAGGCCGGATGAGTCGAATTCTTGGGATCATCTAAGAGGTATTTGAGCAATTTTTCCATTGGTAGTTAATAATTAATTTTAGTGCTTAGAATATTAAATAGGGTTACTGTGATTTTATTATATGCTTTGTGTGCAACTAAAATTTGAACATTTAATTAATTAGAGAACTAAATATTAAATTCAGTCTTAGCTATAATCTATGCATTTAATACCCTGAAGTATTCTAGAACTTGTGTCCTTTTTCTTTATTATACTTCGGCACCCATGCATGCATCCTACTATGATATTGTGTATAACTAAAAACTTAAATCATCATTAAATTAACATTTAAAAAAGGAGGAAATAGAATTTAAGTTGGGTCTTAGTTTGAACCCCCTTCCTAGCCATCATTTTCAATGCTTTCACACTATCTAGTGTGAATATTCTTCCCTTCTTTCAATCCGTTACACTTATGTGTATCTAGGAATATTATCTTGATTAATTAATTAGTAGTTGAGTAATATCATAATAGTATTCATGTGATACATGCCTTCTCTCCTGAGCTGCCCCTTTTTGTCAAATGCATTCTCTTCTCACAAATTCATTTCCCCTCTTCCTATTTAAGTGTTGTTGGCCGCCTCTCACCATGCATGCATCCTATCTCATTAATCATGAAATAAAAACATTAAACTAACTATTAGTTAGGGAGGAAATTGAATTAAATTTGAAGCCTTGGATCAAACCTCCCTAACCGCACCCCTTATTGTTTTCACACTACATTTTGTTAGCCAATCTTACGTACAAGTATATAATTAAAATCCCATCATCTAATTAAGTCAGTTGTTCGATGGAAATTAAGGGAATTAAATGGGAAAACTTAGTTTAGCCCTTTAGCCACCCCAAAATGCTTTCCCATTCCTCATGCTATGCTTACCAATTTCTATTTAAGTGGAGACAACCCTCCTTACTCCCATTTGCTGCAACTTATTGTTTTTTACCAAGTGACAGTATGAGCCATGAGAGAGACAAGGCTAAATCACTCCAGCCTTTTCATTTTGCCTCAGACTGATCCTTTGTTGGGGACTTTGTACTTCATTTGAGTAACAATGGTGGTCATTAATGTTTGTCGACCATTGTTTTCACAAGTCTCAATACAAGTAAAATCTCTACTATTCTTAGACATTCTTATCGTTGCAAGTGAAATCTCTATCATTTTTAGACAATCTAATGATTTACTTGAAAATCCTTATATTTTCTTAAGAATCAAAATCTATGAATTTTTCCTTGTCTCTTGCTTGATTTGGTTTTTATCATTTTTTGTGTGGCATAAGCCCAGCATGTAAGCCAATGTTCAAATGCCATAGGATCAAAATGCTGTGATCCTCTAAAGTTATGCCAATAGTGTAGGACAATAGTGGACTAGTGGCATACCATGTGTCAAGTATTTAGGGTATTTAGAGTCCTTTCTTTTGTCATTGGTCGTTGGTTATTTTTTTGTGTAACCTTTGGATACGTGAATATATTCTTGCGATTTATGGTTAAGAAAAAAGAGATTATACGAAAACACTACAGTCACAAAGAATATGAACCTATGAAACTTTAGTGTGATCTATAATTGTTTGATACTAATTTTGATATCATAATGGATTGAGGTCCTTGTTTTTGGAGAGATATATATAATGTTATGAACAATACATATTAAGACATTGAGAGATATTATATCGAGGGATGCTATGAAATAGAGTATTTTAGACCCTTTGTGGGTGTGGATTACGGTTAGACCACCAGAATACGAGCTTGGCATATTCTTAGCTTATCCTAATGGGATAACGAGAATATTGATTGTCTGAGTTGAGTTTAATACTTGCGTAACAATGGTGGAAAAGTATCACAAGACCAACGAGTTGGCCACTTGTCAAATTTATGAACATCGGTTATATTGTGGATGTTACCTAACCGTTGATGGCGGGCACATAATTGCTGGTTCACATTGACAAAATTAAAACCGATGAGACTGTTATTATATCTCGTATGGTTGTAACCTTTGTTGAGGCATGTTCGGTGAAACCTATATTATTATTGATATTCGGATTTGGTGGAATTTCATTTGAGTTCATGTGTTTAGTGGGAACCAATGATAGTAGCTTCTCATAGCTCTTGACTCGTGCTTTCAATGTGGCATTAAATCTCAAACAGCTAATAGTTTGTAGCATATTGTTATTACTCTTATATATTTGATATTGTTATTTGATATATTTATTAATTGCTATTATTATAAATTATATAAGTTGTTGGCTCTGTGGCTCGCCTTTGTATTTTCTTAGTTTTAGAATAGATCATATTGATAGTGTCCTAGTGGAAAACATACAATTATTGTAGATTTTAAGCATAGATAATTCCAGAGTCTAATAGTTTTTATGATGAGAAATGGCAAGGCAACTTTTTTGTTTTATTAGATGTTGGATATTTCATCAAGATTATTTTTCCATGAGTTTATTTTACTGTGGACATTTATATTATGTTTTATATGAATGATGGTATTTATGATTAGCATTTATGATTTGACTTTTAGCGTGCGCAATTCCAATTAGGTTAGATGATTTAGGTCTAATTCGCCATAGAGCCATTTGATACACTTATCGAGTAAGTTGTCTTACTACTAGTATCGGTTTGATCAACTGATTTACTGCTCTCCAAGGTAGAAGTACTTTGAATAACTTAGTTGGCATTAACTCCTTGAGCACATCTAGGAGTAGACTTAAGGCATTGATGACCCAACATCAACGAACACGCCTTCCTCAACTGACAGTTACAAGGAAGGTAGGCTCGCCTTCTGTAGACCCTTTTAAAGTTGGAGTGCAGTGAACATTTTATTTTTTAACTTCCTCTCAAATTCTTTCAGGTTTTTAGAGGCGCTCACCAGACACGGACTCTCACCAATGAGGAGTATCGAATTTAAGTGGGGGCACGGTCACTCTCTTAACGCTTTAAGGAATATCACCTCCAAAATCAAGTTAAATTCATCCATAGATGCTGCAACAAAGTTCAGCTTCTCATTGCATTTTGCAAGCCACACCCGCTTAGACTCCACAACATTAAGGGTAGGCTTTGCCTTTGAGTTCACGACCTTTATATTACAACCATCTTACTCCAGCCATATACCCAATTGATCTAGTTTAGTCTCAACCATGAAGTTTTGAGCGGAGCTGGTGTTGGCCATACTCTTGCCATGAAATTAAAGAGAAGATCCTTATCAAACATATCTTTGTTGTCTAACATGCATGCTAAGTAAGCTTTGGTGTAAGATCTAATTGTCTCCGTGTGCTTAATTTGCTTCAGCTTTCTTCATATCGTGAGTTCAGCATTTTAGTATAGAATTGTGCCATCAATTCTGCCTTAAGATCTTCCCCCCAGACAATGTTCAATAGCTATTAGGCAATTTCCTTATATTAGGTAAATTGCCCCCATGGAAGCATTGGCCTCATCAGAATCCATCTTCGCAACCCTAAAGTGTTTTCTAATTCAAAGATGTTGTCAAGCTTATTTGAATCTAGCACGCCACCATATAACCTAGGTTCTGGAGGTATGACATTGCCATTGTTGGTGGCATTACCATCACTTGTGAAAATATACACTAGAAGGCTCACTTGACCTAATCTAGGCATTTTCTTCTTACAACACCTTTATTGACTTATGACATCCTCAGTTTATGTCATCAACCATCTCCTCAAGGGATCTTAGTTGGCCAGCGAGACTATCCGCCAACCATTCCATCCTATCTGAAGATTCGTCTCGGGTTCTAGCTTGATCACTGTTCCTTCAAGAGTTTTAAGACAAGTCATTATAATCGGATGCATTGCAAAAGTCGTCTCAGTAGCTGGCTATGGTATTGCTCATGCCATCACAATCCCACCATATATAGCTTTCCTAAATTCGAGGCCATTCTTTCCGCTATCCTTGTAAGTTAGGCTCTAATATCAGCTAACACTGTCGGACTTTATAGCCACAAAACCATGTGGCACATCTATTCCAATTAGGAGTCGAATGCCAACCATGTTGCCCTCGAATACACTTAATTGTGAGAATCGATCTTGGGACGGAATAATAAAAAAGCTATCAGTTTTGACTTATGCCAAACATATGTAAATCATTAGTTGGAAGTGCGAAAACATGAGCAAGCAACCAATAGTCATAGACAACAATCGAATATGGATGAAGATTTTTTGAATTTATTCCCTATATATAGGATTTTTGGTCTCTTGGCTTTTGGTGCTAATATACATTTAATGCTTACAACTTTCACAAAGGGATATCTAATTTTTTTATAATAATAAAATTTAAACTAAATTCATTTAAATTTATAAAAAAATTCAAGAACGTGAGAAAAATTATATAAAAATTATAGGGTACGATTTGGATTCTAGTACTGAGCACCTAAGGAGTACTACTTAAATTTCCATGGGACTTAGGCTAGGTATTGATAGTCCACCCAACAAAACATAATAAAGCCCACATTTAAAACTCCGTAATTTTTAATGTCTTCTCAAACATGAAATGAGTTTTTAAGTACTTTTAAGGACAACAATTGTCTACTATGAGCCAATCTTCAAGATTGTGCACAAGTGCTTTGATGTAGTGAAGATGTCAACATCACCATAGGATTAATCCATCAAAGGGCTGTGACCTTGCTGTGAAGCTCTCTACCCTGGGGTTTGGTGGAAAGTGAGGTTGGCGATCTAGGATCCTTGGGGGATGCTATTTGTCATCAAGAATCTTGGCCACGTGTTTCGGTCCATTAGACCCTCAGTAGGTTGGCAACATGTGCATTATCTTCATAGAAGTGTCTGTCATCCCGATCTCGAAGGAAAAGCTCCTCAGGTTGGACCTTAGTTGTTTAGTCCCTTCCAAGCATTGGTTCCCTAGCATGTAGGGGTCTCAGATGAGGTTGCCATTGACTGGTAGCTCCCAGCTGTCTTTCTATTCAGAAGACAGATATAACCATTAAGAATTAAATTGCAGACTTTCAAGAACCAATAATGAACTTTTTCCTTCATTCTATTCATTTGAAATGTCTATGTTGAACTCAGCATCTCTACCCTCATCAACCTAACCCATTTAATTTGGCCGTGTACCTATTTTGACCATCTTCAAGAGCCAACTGAACATTTCCAACTATTTTTAAATACACATGCACCCGCTGCATCTGTTCTTGAGCTTGCCTATAAGTACATGCAACACATGTACTTGCAACACATATCACAAGATAAATTAGAATATCGGTATTGGTCTCGATTGTATTTGTATCTGTCATAATGAGCGGATGTTTCCAATACTATTTTTCATCGTGGCCATGTTAAAAATGAGTGATATACTAAACTTTAAACATCTTCAATCAAATATTAGAATATCTGAATAGTTTTAGTCAATCTTTTTGTAAAAATTAAGCTTGATAAATATCTTTCTAAGCCATTAAAAGCCCCCTAAAATTTTTGATATATTCATATTTATAACTTTACAAAATATTTCAATTTAGGCTTTTTCGAATATTTGAGTATATTTAAAACATGTGAATTAAAGCTACCAAGAATCCAAGAGCAAAAAAATAAAATAGAATAAAAAATAGTATATATATGTCAATATGCCGCCATACATTGAGATTTTCCCAGTATAGAGAAATATCCATATCATAAAATATAATGTCGAGGCACAAGTCACAAGATACATGCACAAGCATAATGGAAGTGAGGAGCCAAAAAACAATAATTATAAACTTATAATTCAATTAACATAAAAGATAACAATTAATAAACATAACTTACTATAAAAATAAAAGAATAATAAAATTTATTGACATACTTAAAATATTATATCACAAAACTCATAGTAAAGACTAATATTTATCATCATCATTAAGTAATATATTTTATTCTCGATCCTTTATAAATTTAAATGATTTCATCTTTATTTGTCTTTCCAAGTTAAAATCTTCATCATTTATAAATTCTAATAGTCCTAGAACCACTTAGCGTTAAAGGTTCACACTTTCTCATTTAATGGGATGTGTCACCTCATTTATTTCAATAATTTAAACTACAAAGCTTTTTTGCCAAATAATTATCCTCCTATATAAATTCATTAACCACATTATAATCTTCATCTATTCTTCTAATCAACAATTCTTTACTTTCATCAATCCGAAATTTATTAAACACAAAACCCACACTAAAAGTACTAGGTATAATGAATAAATTAAAAAGAAACAATCTACTCTTTAAATAAACTACGACATGCAACTTAAACTTAAAAAAAAGCTGTGCCTTAGAGTCTAGGCATAGATAAATTGAGACATCAGGCTTTCAGCCTGAGCATAGGTGTGTCTAGGCGCTATTGAGGCCCAAATTTAACAATGTAGAATGGTGGTTTGAAAGTTTTAAAAAATTCCACCAGTTCTCCTTTTTATATTAGATTGACTAGGTAATAGTTCTGAATAAAAAACATTGGTCCATGATTTCTGTTTTCCAAGTCTTCGGGGTATTGCTTTTTTTTTTTTAATAATTATGGAGGTAAAAAAAGATGATAGCTGTGGATTTACCAATCATTCATATGGTAAATAAATGCATTTATGACCGTATTTATGGTGTTCTTACTCGATGAAATGTATCGCTTAATAATACATTGCCAGAAGTTGAGTTTGATTACCTGAAATGGCAGAAATGGAGCGATCAAGACGTAACAATAACCACAGAAAACTGTCTCAGTCAGTCCTTGCTGAAGCCATTAAGGATTTTAGGCTAATCGTTTATATGTCAAACTCATCTATTGAGGAAATGCAGTTTTAATTACCCAAAGATGTAGCAATGGATTGACGAAAGCATGCCGATGATCACCATATTAGTCCCTTCACTACTGCTGCTACCGGCAGAAATAAGGTGATTGTGTCGAGAGAATTAGTGTAAAAGTTTCAAAATTATGCCATTGAAATTTATGCTTACGCATGTTGTTATTGTTATGGACACATAGTTGATTGATTAAGCAGATGATTTAGTGCTTAAGTAGCTAGACTAGCGCTTGAGTGTTGGGTTGGATTTCAGATAGTGACAACATTTCGTGAGTTCTGATTAGTAATGATAAAATAAAATATATTTTATCTATTTCTTACCTTAGAAGTGGAATTAATAAATTAGTAAGTTCGATAATCATTTAATAATCCTTACGAGTGCTCCAATGCCAGAGAAACTGAATGAATTTAGGTCTACTTTAGACTCAATATCTAGGTGGCATCGTTTTATGAATAGTTTGGCTTAGTAGGCTGTGATAGACTCAGTGAGATGATAGGAGTTGGATATCTAGTCTATCCATGGATCTTCCTTGTTCTTCTTGGTAATAACCTTTTTTGTATTAGCTTTGATCGCTTAAGTATAGTCATTATTAGTATCAAACGATACTTCTATTATCACAAGTTTTAGAGTTTCTTTACGTTTTACATGATTACATATGTTATTGGCTTCTTACGATAAAGTAAAGGAGATTATAGAAAAACACAACAATCTCAAAGAATATGAAACCTATAGAACTATAATATGATCAATGATTGTCCGGATTTATGTATCATGGTGGTGATGAGATATATTTTTTGGTATGGAGGAATGTTTATAGCCATGTGACTGTCATATGATGCTTATCAAGAGATAATATAGCGAACGAATCTAGGTTTAACATGTTATAGAAATTCATGTATCCTTGGTGGGTGGAGGGAATCTGAGTAGTGTTCTTGTATCCTGTGTGGGCAGAGGAAAATTAGGCATGGTTATTCCCTTACCCTGTGTGGGTTCAGGGAATGAGTGCCTATGAGATGTCTATATTTAGTAGTTATAAAGTCTCGATAAACCATAAATTTGGTTACATGTCAAATTTACAAGTATCAATTATCTCATGGTACATACCAAATTGATGGGGGCGAACATACGTGGCCTTTGGTTCTAAATAGCAAAATAAGATCAGGAGAATTTTTTAATATCTCATTATTATTGGTACCTCTTGAGTTAGGAATTCAATGAAATCTATAAGTTGTATTTAGTAGGATTTATGAGTTGGATTTAGGGAGACTTGAATTCAGTGAAATCTATGAGTTGTATTCAGTAAATTTCACGAGTTAGATTCAATGAGATTTGGATTTTGTGGAATCCATGATGTTTTATTATTATTTGGATTTGAAGTATCCAATTCACTTGTGCTAATATTCGGACATAGGGAACCCTTGTCTTTCTTGTGATGTTTGGACTTTGGGCATCTCTACTGTTATCGATAAGATTTGGATTTTGTAGAATCATTTTATCTTTGTGATGTGCGAGTTCAATGGGGCCTATTCTGGTTGTTGCTTTTGAGTAATAATTACAACGAGTTGTATAGTTTCAAATCGAGTTTATTGTTAAACTTTATATTGTTGTTATTACTTTTATATATCTTGAAATTATTTATCTGATATGATTATTGATTATTATGTGTTTATTACTATCACTTATTGGGCATTTGACTCACCATTGTATTTTATTGACTTCAAATTAGAGTAGAATTCGAATCACTAGTGGAAAATCTTTTAATTGCTATAGGACATCAATTACAGAGAATCCACGAGGCTAGTAGCTATTTTCTTTGAGCGTTGAAAAGGATTTGTTTTGCAAACTATATGGGCATTATTTTTAGGGCAATGACCTTGGGTAGTTAATGTATCCGGATTTTATATTTTTCTTAATGTATTCAAGACATGGGACTCTTTATGGATAATTACATTTTCGAGATATATTAATATGCATTATGGTTAGTTGATGAATTGTATGGTTAAAGATTTCCATGTAAGCGGGCTGAGCTAGGTTAGATCGGGTCAGAGTCACCACAGCACTATACTCCATTGCCACCCTAAATATGGTAGAGGCGGATACACTGTGATGATCTTCTCATGTAGAGAGTGGGGTTCCCCGATCAATAGACCATAGAACTCTCCATCTCCGTCTTCACGGAGTCGGCCAAGGAGCTGATCACTTCTTGGAGCATCCAAGTCAAGCTTTCATCATCTTTCTGCTCCTCCACCTTATTAAGGGTATTGAGGGGTTTCATGAATGTCACCAACAGTACTCTCCACCTTGGCTAGCACAACATCAAAGCTAGCCATAGAGAGCCCTACCCTTAGACGAGTCCTCATTCCTTGTTCCTCAAGCATGGTCCTGTTCAAGCTCGTTTACAATCTCAGAAGAGGTAACCATCATTTCATCATTATCAAACATGATTATGATCTGTCTCATAACAAAGGGTATGATATCACATGTCATGGGATGGTACCCTTGACTAGATCACCATGCGCCACTCAATAGGACCACCCCCTTTGGAGCTACTAGGCCATCATAATCCAAACACATAGACACAAGCTAAGTGACTTACGTGCGAGCAAATAGCACAAAGGAACACACAAAATCATAGAGAATAGAATGTGGAAGAACATAGAGAACTTGTATCACTTGAGATCTCTTTTCGCTAGGTGATGACAATAAAATCTCCTCTATTTATAAGGGAGGTCCTCCTATCCTTCTTCTCAACCAATCTCCAGATTCTCCCACATGGAAGACTAGGATTGACCTTCTATAATACTTTTCCAGGATGCCTAGAGTGTTCCTTCAAAGATACCATATATCACACATCCCTACTACTTTTCCCTATCTAGAATAATCATCTCAGATATATCTAGATATTTTCAATCGTACCATATCCCCACAATCTTCAAGGATTTTCTACGATATTCCATGTTACTCTACACAAATCTCCTATATATAACAATTATTCTGTGTTGTTACACAAATGTTCTGTTGGACACCAACGTGGGTAAACCTTTGGTTTTGCACATCTTTTCAATTCGTTAGTGAGAAGATGTATGCGAGCCGGGAGACTTTGAAGAAAAGGTCTAACACGTACAACCACTTTAATGCTAGGTCTTTTAACAAGACCACTACTATGCTTTCTTCCAACATTCAAAACCCAAATGCTAGGCTTCATCAACCAAATATCACTGGGTTGAATTTTGCCACAACTGTCCAATTTTGGTATGTCCAGAAAAAACTACCTGTCATCCCTAAAATTTAAGCAGTAGTGAGGGGCAAGAGTGATGGCATTATATTTGTAATTCTGCACCAAAATTGGACGGGAAATATTGAAAAAATAGGTGTTCGCGATACATTGTTAATGGAGGCCAATATTTAGTGATTAAACAGAAAAAGAGTACATGGTCCATGAAGATGGCCCTAAAGTTTGGTTATATGTAATAACACATTAAAGTTTCAAGGATTACAAAAACTAAAAAATCAGACATGCTCCAGAACCACAACAATGATCCAATAATTCCAAAAGGGTTTGCGAAACTTCAGACATGAACAAGGATATCCTACCAATTGATTTCAAATGCCAAAAATTTCTTATTTCAATGCAAAATAGATTCTTGGTGCTTCTATCTTTCAAGCAAGTTCTTTCTGTTGTGATACGGGCGCGGGTCAGATAGTGGAATCGAGAGGAGAGAGCGATGATAACAATCACACATACAACAGAGAAAGGGAGGAACTGAGCATATAATTTTTACGTGAAAACCCTCTTCTAAATAAGAAGAAGAAAATTACGGGACACTTAGTCCACAAAAATTTCACTATGTACAATTTGGTTACAAAAACTCTTGTTTACAAAAACTCCCAAAAAACAAAGAAAAAAATACAAGAGCAAAAGGACGACTCCTTGTATTTTCTGCTTCTTCCTCTCCTCATTTTATCTGCAGCAATATATATATATATACAAATGTATCAGGCGACGCTTGCTCTGTAAAACAGTCGTGTGCACTGTAAAGCCTGCTACCTACTCTTCAAAATCACCTTCCTACTGAATGCAATTGACCTGCTTTACAAAGTCGGTTACCAACTTTGGAAAGTAAACTGCCTGCAAAGTCAGCTGTCTGCACTGGACTTTGCGGATTACCAGCTTTCCAGACAAGTCACTTTGGGCTCGCCATTGCATTAGTATGGACTGGTCTTACCACTCCAGCTTGGCAGTTCCAATCCGCCAATTCACCACTCTGGCCTAAGTATTTAACTCTGGAAATTCTTCCATTCCGGCAGTTCTTCACTTCGAAAATTCTTCACTCCGGCCTTTTCTACTACTCTGACATGTTATTGTACTCTGGCCAAATGTCACTTCGGCAAATTATCACTCTAGCCAATTGTTTGTCTTTA
>JAOVVI020002390.1:0-21237 GCA_028571085.2 Nepenthes alata | reverse complement strand
GCGAGTTTCGAGCGTACCTCAAGCGTGGACATATTAAAAAAGACGATCGTGCATGGATTAGACACAAGGTATGTGTGGATATTAGAAGTTGCGCATTTGCGAATATTGGGCATGAATTTGATGCAAATTTTCATGACACTGCATAATATGCTAACGACCAATCAGACTCAATCACAGAATATACCAACACATAATATACCTAACATTATCAATGAAAGAAAAATAAAAAAAAATTATAAAATGAAAAAAAGAGAGTATTTGGGTCCTTAAATGAACAGCAACATCAATATTTGTAAAAATCTCATATTTACAAACTTCAAAAAGAATTATTATTGTTAATATTATAACAATAATAATAATAATAATAATATTATTATTATTATTATTATGGAAAAACTAAGCTAATAGATATTAGGGGACTAACACATAAAAGAATCCCGTAATTTCACACATCGGGTGTCACTCGTGCCGTGGAGATAGGACTCCTATGCGGCCCCTAACTTCTGAACTAAGTAAACTGAAATTTAATATTCAAAAAAATAAAAATATGATAATAAATTTATTTTTAATTATTTTTTAAAAATATAAATATTTTAATATTTTTAACTTTTTAAAAATTTAAAAAAATAAATTATTTTATATAATTTTAATAAAATAAAAAATAGAGCGATTATATTATTACGATTCAATAACTAAAGGCCACATACAAAGAGCCCCTTTATTCTCTTATGGGACGTCCCGTCAATCCCTGGCAAGTTTCTCCGGTTTGGGGTCGATTGGATTGGATACCCAAGAACCATAATCTTGACCGATCAATATCCAAACCACTTGACCTGGTTTGACTCATGATCTGCCCTTGTTTGACCAGACCCAACCACTATCCATAGTAACTTTTTTTTTTTTTCTGACCATTTGATGCCGCCATTATATCATTTGAAGTTACGTATGATTTACATTGGTAAACTTAATTGGCATAATCTAATAAGTTTTTTCAGGTATGGACAATTGTTTTAGGCCATGTAATAATGGGCTACTAGAGTTAGGTTTTATCTTCATCAATCGATTCTCTTAGACCCATTTATTTTCAACATGGAGAAGCCTCGAAAGCTCATTTAAGACTAGTGAGCCGGACCACATGCTTCTTCAAGGTACAAAACTTGGTCCAACGATGTGTGTCCGTATTGAGCCCACCTGATACCGTAAAATATCAAAACATGTCAACTGATATACCCTGTATGCAAAATATTCGTCAATGCATCTTATATTTAACTGATATATCAATTGATATTGTCTTATCAGCATATTATTTTAAAAAAAAAATTTTATCACATTTATTCGATACTAATATGTATTATTTGATGCAGATATAAACATAACTGATATCAATCAGATATTTTCATCGATACCTAACAAAAAAACACGGAACAATCTCCCACTTGGATACGTACATCCTCCCTGGCAGGCAGCTTTGATTCTGCTTAGTTTTTTTTTTTTTTCTGGTAGGAAGAATTCTGCTGGGAAGATCACTTCCAAATCACTGTCAAGTCTAAAATAATGACATCCTGCAAAATCCAATGTACAATTACAAAACATATTAACAATGAAGCGCCATATTGACCCAAAAGTTATAAAAAATGAAATCAAATTGGCTCGAAATAAATGAAACAGAGAATTTTTTATTAAAATAATAATAATTTTACCATATATACATATATATATATATATATATATATTGGTGTGCATATTATGTACACCCAGAAGCAGAGACTTACGCTTTGAGAGTGGTTATGGCCTTTGGATTATATGATCCTCCTTGATGGGTATACGTACATTGAGGCACACATGATGTATACCCAGAACCAAAGACATATTCTGATGATGCGGCCACTGCGGTCGCTTTATATGATCCTCTTCAATGACTCTGGAGAAATGCAATACGGTATGGTAAATACTATAGCAGTGCATAAAGCCGAGGAAACACAGCGCATCATTAGGGTCCATGTCGGAGCAGCTGAACTCCGATAACGAAGACATTGGTTTAGTGTTGGCATTATTTGACATTCATGGCTGCAGCCATATTCCTCAGCCTCTGGGAGATTTCCGAGAAGGATGGCCTCTCTGCAGGATCGGATGCCCAACAATTTTCCATCAATGCCTTCCATTCTGGATCACACCATATTGGAATTTGTGGTCGTAATGTGTTGTTTATGATACCTCCTAGGAGACAAAAACAAACAACAGCACATCGCAATGAGAATAATCCGAAATCTCAATATGGTAGATGAAGGCTAGGGATGCGAATAATTTTGATGACCAAGGAAAATCTTGAAAACCAATTAATTTTTCAGTAAAATCTTTCGAACTTTTCTAACCAGTAAAAGCAAAATAATATGAAATCCGTATTATAACTCGGATGGTACAAACACATTAAACATTAGCTGATTTCAAATTTATGACCCTTACTAGGGAACTCACTGACTTTGCTCACAACAACAGAACTAAACGGCTTTCAGTCTTCTTATAAATTCACTCCACTTGCTAATGAATCTCCATACACTATTAAAATCCAATGACCATGCCAACAACGCCACTATGAATGTTTGCAGATTGGAATGAGTGTATGAACAATCAGACAAAGGATTGATTAAGAAAAGCTTGACAATTCCATCTTAAGGGCAAAAGATTGGATTTTCTCTTTTAATTGATATCTTCTTCTTAAACAATGAAAGCAAAAAGTTTGCTCAATTTTCATAGTATCAATGGTTAGAAGAAGGCCAAAAAATGTTAAAAAACACACTTCTGAGATGAAACAACACCTTAGCACTCATACATTGTACAAGTGCATACTAGGCACAAGGCCTTTAGAAAGGCAATGCACATGTGCCACATAGGTGCACATTAAGAGTAGACATACTAGATCAAATGTGCACATGTGCGAAATAGGCATACATTGGGTGTGAGTATACTGGACCAAGTATGCTCATGCACAGCACAAGCATGGCTCAGAAGTGGAAACATTGGAAGAAAAGCACACTTGCGCAATATAGGCATGTATTTAGAGCTAGTCTTCATTGATGTTTGATTATCCTTTAGACCATTTATTTTCCTAATTATGGAATATATTAATATGCAATATTTCTTACAATCTTCCAGTTTGGCAATTTTGAGAAAAAATCTCTTATAAGACAGTTTTATAAACATATGAATTACAAGTTTAGATATCACCAAAATAGAACTCGTGTACACAAAAATCAACTTTTAAATATTGAAAGAACATCACTAAAACATAGAATTTTTTTTATACAAGTGCACCTGTTATTCTTGATTAGACAGATTGTGCAATTATAGGAAATGTATGGAGTATCAATATAAATAGATAAGCAGCAAAAATAAATAGGTAATATGGCAGTTAATCAAAGAGTATCAAAGTGTAATAGTTGAAAAGAATAGCATGATCATATAAAATGTAAAACTACTATACCAAGACAACGCACAAGCAATACAAAATACTCCCCTTTTTGTCACGAATGCCAAAAAGGATGGTCAATTAGCACCTGGATCATCATGATCTGTAACGAATGCAGCTCAGCAAAGATATGGTCCAAGTCCCCCTCACATAGGCATCCTAGTCATCTAAGCAGGCATTAATATGTTGAAAGCTCTTGATAACATGAGACTCTAAGCGGTCATCGTTAGTAGCAAGCTGAGAGTGATTGGCAAAGCTAATGGCAAGCTGGTTAAACATTCGAGAAAATTGACCTATGATGACAGAAGAGGCTGTGGAGGAGGACAAAGGCACCAAAGAAGGGCCAGAAGCAGATGAGGATGGGGCAGCACCCAGTGGAGGCTTGGCCAAAGGATCAAGGCGATTCGTATAGCGGCAGAGAGTATGAGCTTGAACCTGCTCAAAAGTGGTGCAGTCGATGGGTTTGCCTAAAGGAACGTGGGAATAATTAGGAAATAGAACCCCTAAACCCATAGTCAGATGTTGAATATGACAACCGTGGGAAGGTTGTCGTCATTTTTGCTCACAAACACAGAAATTATATGGGACTAGAAATGCAAAGGATTATTGATAGGCCAAACAAGAAGGAGAGCATAGAGAAAGTGTTTTATTGAGAGGAAATGAGGTATAATGTGTCACCCTAACATAATATGACACAGGACAAGACGGGGAGAGAAATGCTTAGTTTTATTGGATTTTCCATGCCATGTCATGGGAGCTTTGTGCAAAGAGGATGCAATATCGTTATATAACAACATCTCGCGAAAGAAGTAAGGATAGTCAAGGAGGGGCACCAGTGGAAGATATAGTGTCCTTGCAATCACTTCAGGAGTGTTCCGAAAAGTCCTCCCCAACAAAAATGTAGAGAATGAGTTTGATTCCTTATCAATATCGTGAATATTGGAGTAAAACTCTTGGATAATGACGGTGGGAAAAATCATATTGTTAAGGACCAGTTCCCATTGCCAGTGAAAAAACTGATGGGATAGAGCAATCAAGAGAAACAAGATCGACCTCTCATTCTAGAGGAAGTTGCCTAAGACTATGAGTTTTCGAAAGAGTATTTCTGCAAAAGTGATGACAAACCGATTAGTTTTAGTACAGGGTCTAATATGGGATCGTTTATCAGGGATTTTATTGGATGAACCCATCTGAAATGGCATAAAGAGGAGAAAAACAATAAATCATAGTACAAGTAACAATATTGATGAATAACTATGAAAATGACGCACTAATATCAACCAAACTAACATGGGGGAAAGCCCAAATGTGAGTGGGTCAAAATCGGACCACCCAACATTTTGAAGTTTTAAAAATGTCAAATTTGTAACCAAAATAGCATAATAAGCAAAGAATCTCCTAAGATTGCCCAATGAACAAGAAAAAATTGTCAATCACGACAAAAACACTATTCACATAAGAAATCAAGATCCTAAAAAAAAGAGAGAGAGAGAGAGATAATGAGTGAGAGAAGAGAGGAAGAGAAAATTATATTAGATCTGCCTGGGAATGAATAGAGATGAGTAGATTTGGGAGAAAAGAAGGTAGAGAGAGCGCGTGTAGAGGAAGACAGAGAGAAAATGGTGGAGGGTAAAAAACAAAAAAAAAAAAGCCGGCATACATGCACTGTAGGAAGAAAAAAAAGGTCTATATATCGGCATACAAGCATGCTTTAGGTGCACAAAGTACTTGAAATAGAACATGAGCACTAGAAAGGCGCACTTTAGGCGCATTTGTGCTGGAATCAATGTGCTTGAGCTCAAAATGGGCATGTATTAGGCAAAACGTGCTCAGTGAGTAGCGTATCAGGTGTGTGAGAGGCGATCCAAGCATGGGAAGGATAGTGCATGAGCATGAAATATGCAGGGTCAAACATTAAAAATAAACTGCAATTAATTTTTTTTATTATTAAAAACATGGAGAAACACTCATAGCTTAAAGGGTTGATACCTAAGACCTTTTTAAGAAACTCAAACCAAAGACTATCCAAGGGTTTAGTGAATATATTGACCAATAAATTCTCAATATGAACATGTTAGAGAGCAATTACTTGAGTTTCAACAACTTCACAAATGAAATGCTACCTAATATTAATATGTTTATTGTGCGAATGTTGTACGGGATTTTTGAAGATGTTAATGGTACTAGTGTTGTCATAAAAAAATAGTCATAGTTCCCTAACTGATACCTTAGTCAAGTAACATCTATTTAATCCAGAGGAGGTGTGTGCAACAACTCCTACCTGCAATATACTCAACTTTAGTAGTGGATAACAAAATGGAATTTTGTTTCTTTCTTAGTCATCTAGGCAACAAGATTAGATCCAACATAAGAAAAACCCACAAGATGTGCTTTTTCTATCATTAAGTCAATCCTTGACCCTAAACTTCTTAATGCATTTGAATCAATCTTTATTTGTCCCTTCTACTTTAATGGGAATGGGAGTAATTACGTCTATTAAAAGGTTCCTACAAAATCGTTCCTGAAATCTATAGATGAACATGTTGTGGGAGGGGGGGGAGTACTAAATCTGAGTGGACAATGCCCCGAAGTACTTTAGCTACAATGAAGCTCAAGTCTTGTCGTTATGGACTACGAAAGAATTAGATGCTTATAATTAGAATAGTAAGGGCTTACATGATATTTTATGGCTAATTCTTTGGAAGGTTTTAAGCGTATCTCCATGTTCAAAACCACTTAAGAAAATTCTTAAAAACACTCATGATGGTAACAAAATGGTAAAGAACTTCAAATTAGTAAAGTTTACTACAAAAATTGAAGAAATTAAAATGAAAGAGAATGAGATATTTGATGAATTCTATACAGTAATTAAATGACATTATCAATTTTACTTTTAATTTTGGGAAGAGTTCCTGAAAATTGCGATTCGTAAAGTTATGAGATCCCTTCCCAAACATTTTAAACCAAAAGTCATGGCTATAGATAAAAACAAAGATTTAAACAATGTTAAAATTGAAGAGCTTGTAAGATCATCACAAACCTAAGGAAACTAAATCCATAGCATTAAAATTTGTTAAGGAAGAAATAGATGATGGATCGGATGCAGAATCCTTAGGGGATGAGGATTTTCACCCATTTGTCAAGAACTTCAAAAAATTCTTCAAACACAACAGAAGAACTATAGAAAAACAAAAGGGAACACTGTCACCCAAATAATTGAAAAGAAAGAAGCAGTCAAAGACATGAAAACAAAAAATTTCAAGAAGTGTAGTGTCATAAATGTCATGATTTTGGCCATATATGAACTAAATGTCCAAACTTTAAAAGACAAAAAAGAAAAGCTATGAATATTTACTCCATTTGATAATGATGAAGATGAGAATAACAATGAAAGGTCTATAAAAGAAGGTGAAATAAATTACATTGCATTTATAACTTATTGTTATTAGTTGTGAAGAAGATTTGAGTGAAAAATTAGAATAATCTAACTACTCTGAAGATGAGTCAAAAATAATTTTGGAGACTTTCAAAAAACCTACAACAAATTATTTAGGGAATATTTAAAGGTCA
The DNA here is from genome assembly GCA_028571085.2 of Nepenthes alata. NCBI lineage: Eukaryota > Viridiplantae > Streptophyta > Magnoliopsida > Caryophyllales > Nepenthaceae > Nepenthes > Nepenthes alata. Next base: position 14,201 of record JAOVVI020002390.1, on the reverse strand, counting down.
AAAGAACTAATAAGTCAATTAATCATAAATTAATTACATAAGAAAAAGAGAATAATATCAGGCCAAACTTGAAAACACTGAACGCAAGCGTAAAGAACTTGAAAATGCCAACAAGTCATTAAGTGAAATAATCAAGACTCTTAAAACTAACCTAAAAAACGCTTGAAATGATACTAAATTTTTTTACGTGGAATTAATAAACTCAATTATATGTTGGGGCTAGGCAAGTCTAGGATTTATAGAAAATATGTCCAAGAAAAATGATAATCTTAAAATTAATTTTTGTACCAACCACCTCCATTCCTAAGAGAATTAGTACCAATAGTGTTCCGGTCCGATGAACCTTAAAAAGAATATCTAAGAAAGTCGTTACGAGTGTTCAAGTCAAACGAAACTCAAATGGGATGCCTACAAAGAATACTTTTGAGAACCAATTTAGGAGAAAATCAAGTAGATTGTGGAAAATTTGACGTGTTTCCACATGTCACAATTGTGAAAAAATTGATCATATACGTCCCCATTGTTATAAAATTAATTATCGAGATGACCACAAACAAATTAAACATGTTAATAATCTTGTTTATCAAATTAAACATCTAAATAATAAAGTAACTAAATTTACTAACAAAGTTAACTCTGAAAAAAAGTCAATCAAAAAAGGTAATCTCACAAGCCAAAAGAACAGCATTGCTTCTAAGATGAGTTAATTTTTATTAGCAAACAGGAACAGTTTTTCAATTGTCACTTGATCCACGCCTTTATGGCACTCATGTGTAGCCTTTCATGCTTAGATCGCCTTTCACATGCTTGATGCGCCGATCATTATGCACGTTGTGTCTAACACACTCTCTCGAGTGCATTTATTGTAAGACAAATGCGACTAAAGTGCGCCTCTTTGGTGTTAATATGCTATTCCAAGTGCCTTATGTGCCCAAAGGGTGCCTAATGTGCGCTTGTGTACCAATCTGTATACCTCTTTTTTTTTCTTGTGTCGTACATGCGTAAACACTATTTTTTTCTCTCTCCACCATTTTCTCTCTATTTTCCTCAACACACACTCTCTCTACCTTCTTTCCTCCCAAATCTACTCATCTTCACTCATTCCAAGGTGGATCTAAGGTAATTTTTTCTTCCTCCCTTGTCTCACACATTCCCTTTTGTTAAGATCTTGATTTCTTGTGTTGCTCTCCTCACGATTGACAAATGTTTTCAGTCGTTGGGAAATCTTGAGATTCTTTGCTTATTATGTTATTTTGGTTACAAATCTAACCTTTTTAGGACTTTAGAGAATTGGATGATCCGTTTGGACCCACTCATGTTTAGACTTCCCATTGTTAGTTTGGTTGATCCTAGTTCATCTTTTTCATAGTTATTCGTTGATATTGTTACTTACACTATGATTTATTGTTTCTTCCTTGTCATGTTGTTTTAGATGAGCCTGTCCAAGAAAGTCCCCCGTAAATGACCTTATATTGAGCCCTCTTCTAAGACTAGCTGGTTTGTTAACACTTCTGTAGAAGAACTCTTTCAAAAACACGAGTCGTAGGCAATTCACTATAGAACGAGATGTCAATTTTGTTTTTGTCGATCACTCTATTTTGTTTATTTTTGTTGACCGGCACTAATCAACAATTTGATTTCTCCCTATGACCTCATTGTCCAAGAGTTTCACTCCAATGTTCACAATATTGATAAAGAATTGAACTCATTCCCACCTTTTTACGAGGGAGGACTCTTCGGATCACTCTAGCACACTATATCTTCTATTGGTGCCCCTCCTTTGACTATCCTTACTCTTTTCATGAGATGCCATCATATAACAATATTGTATCCATCTTGCATGAAACTCCTATGACATTGCATGAAAAATCCTTTTAAAACCAAGCATCACTCGCGCTGTCATCTCGTCGAGTGTTGCATTGTGTTAACTTTCCGGTAACACATTACACCTCCCCTCCTCTCAATAAAACATTTCCTCTATACTCTTATTCTCGTTTGGCCTATCGATCTTCTTTCACATCCCTGCTCCCACATGATTTTTGTATTCATGAGCAAAAAGGGCAACAACATTCCCTATGGTTGTCTTATTTAATGTTTGACCATGGGTTTAACGGTTCCATTTCCTACTTTCCCCACGTCCACTTAGGAAAACCCATTGGTCACATCATTTTTTAGCAGAGTTAGGCTCATACCCATCGCCATTCTCTGAATCGCCATGATCCTTTGGCCCAGCCTCTACCAGGTGCTGCCTCGTCCTTGTCTGCTCTAAGTCCTTTGGCGTCACCTTTGTCCTCATCGACAACCTCCTCCGTCATCATGGATCAGTTTTCTAGCATGTTTGACCAGCTTGCCACTAGCTCTACCGATCACTTTTGGCTTGCTACTAGTATTAACCGCTTAGAGTCTCATATTGTTGAGAGCTTTCAACATATTAACACCCGCTTGAACGACCAAGATGCCTATGTCTCGTGTTGTCGAGGGCTTTCGGCGATTTAACTCCTGCTTGAACGACCAAGATGCCTATGTGAGGGGAAGTTTAGACCACATTTTTGTTGAGCTGCGTTCTGCGGGATAGTGACGACTTGGGTGTTGATTCCTTTTTGGCAGTCATGGAGGGGAGTATTTTGTATTGCTCGTGTGTTGTCTTATTATTGTTATATTTCATTTCATTTGATCATGTTATTCTCTGCAACTACTACACTTTGTAACTCTTTGATTAACTGACATATTGTCTGTTGATTTTTGCTGCTTATTTATTTATCTAGATACTCTATACATTTTTTATATTTGTACTATGTTTGATCAATAATAAAAGGTACACTTATCTCAAAAAGTTCTATATTTTTAGTGATGTTGTTGTTCTAATTTTTAGGAGTAAATTTTTCTATAAATAGGTTCTCCCTTGGTAGTTTCTAAACCCATGATTCATATATTTGTAGTTTTGTCTCATAAGAAATTTTGTCACAGAATTGCCAAAGAGAAAGATTGTTAAGAATATTTTATTTTGGTATATTCTGTGATTAGAAAAAGAGAGTGATCTGAAGGACAATCAAGTATTAATAAATATTAGTGCTAGATGCACGGCTACACCCACGTCTGATGTGCATTTGTTCCGTGCATGAGCACATTAGATCCAAAATGCCCTTGCTAGATGTGCGCCTATGTGATGCACATGAGTTACCTTGTTAAAGGCTTTGTACCTAACATATGCTTGTGCAACGCACGTGTTGTGGCATTGTTTTATCTTAGACGCATGTTTTTGACCCATTTTCAGCCCACTCTATATATAATCATCTTCTTCAAACCCTAGCTACTACGAAAAATGAATACTAAACTTCATACTTTCATTGTTTAAGAAAAAGAGATCAATTAAAAGAGAAAATCCAATATTTTTCCCTTAAGATAGAATTCTCAAGGTTTTCTCACTCAATTCTCTCTATATAATTATTCATACAATTGTTCTAACCTACAACATTTGTGGTGGCATGGACATTGAATTCCAATAATGTGTGGAGATTCACTAGGAAATGAAGTGAGATCGACAAAAAAATTGGAAGCTATCTGGTTCATTACTACTTGAAAATTTGATAAGTTCCTTAGTAGTTACATCGATAAAATAGTATTAGAAGTTGCATGTGAATCAGGGATAATCCTTGTACCATTGGACGGAAAGATAGTGGAGTAAGGCCGTACTAATAGGACCGGCACTACGAGAACAATTACCAGTCTGGTAATGGAACTGGTACTGATGAATGGTCACCTCCAAACCAAAGCGGTACCAGTACTCATGCTAGTACCACTAGGTTTTTGACACTCCTCAGATAGGTCTCCATAATCAGTAGTACTGATGAATGGTCAGAAGACAAATTCAAAAAATACAATTAAGCAACAGATTTTCATATCCATTGTACAATGCTTGTAATTCAATAAGATTATCTAAGATTCAATTTTTTGGGTCTTAGTTTAACTTCTCTCAGTCCAAGCACCTGCCAGAAGAAGCTCCTCCAATAGAGAGAAGAGAGAGGGGAACCTCGGTAGATAAGCATGTACTACGTACTAGTTCATTTTCTATTTCAACTTATTATATCACTGTGCTCAAGCATATAAATAAAGTCAAATTTGGAGCATTCTAAAACACTGGGACACAATTATATGAAGATAAGCAATCATAAACAACATTACTTTCAAACTTTCACCTCTATTTTCCTTTTTGTGATTTGGCATTAGATAAAAATATCAAAAACCCTTGAACGAGTAATTGAAAAGATTCTGCGACATCCTCGAATTAAAAACATCATAGTTCTCAGGGATTGGGAAACATTGCTGAATGTCAAAGGGGCTAATTACCCAAAAAGTTAACCTATGAGTTGTGAAATGGTTTTTTTGCCCTTCAGTTTTGAAGAGTGCAACTAAAGACTGCAATTAGTGAAATCCTTCATTTGAGAACAACCCAAGTGGCTGCTTAGCCTTTCCTCCTTCCACCATAAATCTTCTCTTCAAGCAATCAAGTTCAACATCACTCCAATTCCATCATATTTCCATGACCTTGGGCAATTGGGCAACTTTGGAGGCCTTTCTAAGGCCAAATTTTAATAGGCTCACCAGAAAAGAAATGACATCTAAGTAGCCAAATGAAAGAATCCACCCTCGGTCTCCATTCAAGACAGCCATATATTTTTCCTAGGTTGTGTGATAGAGCTGGTCAAACCATTGAAAAGGAAGATTTTCATGCACATATCTTCTTAAACCCTCTCCAATCAATTTATCACGTCACTCATAGAGATAAGTCATCTTTTTACTTAAGCATTTCACCATTAAGGGGCAAAGCCCGATAAGAAGAGGATACATCTTGCTACTTCCTGTTGAATTAAAGCCCACATTTAGTTGAGAAAGCCAATCTATGATTCATATTTCCCCCAGGTTCAATGGAAAAAATGTAAATGTTACAGCTGCCGAGAAGCATGTGAAATGAATTCGCCCTCTTCCCTTGATATGATTATATGCATATTCTGAATGTAGTGTTTTCTAAGGATCTATCGACTAGAACAGTTGGTAGGATATTCAGTAACCCTAAAGTGTGCGGTGCCCCAAGAATATTAGGATATCCCAGGCACATACCATCGAGTGGCAAGTTTCTCAGTCACTTAGACTCACCATGGTCAAAAGATACAGCACACAGCAATTTATTTATCCATCCATCCCCCATAAAACTTTATTGAGGAGACACAAAATAAAGGTTTTTTTCTTATTGTTTTCACACGATGGGGTGATTACCTTTTCTGTCAATTTCTAACGAGTCTCACAGGGGTCTGTGACTAATGATTCAGCAGATAATATAATGAGCAGTCAAGTTCATTTGGTAATAAAGAAATTTCAAAATTCAGATGGGAAATCAAGCATAGAACATCACATTGAGAACTGCAAAAATATATACATCCTCAAGAAGAATCACCTACCAATTATAGAAGCACAATGCATATCAGCATAAGGTTCATCCCCAGTAAGCAATTCCCACATCACAATTCCAAACGAATAAACATCAATCTACAGCAGAAAAGTATGAGAGGTAAAACTAGAACCATAAAAAGGACTCATGCAGGATTACAAAAGGTAAACATTTGAACAGAATGGGCGACCTTACCTTTTCTGTCACCATGTTACTCTTTCCACTGAGAAGCTCAGGGGCCATCCAAGGCAAAGTTCCACGGACACCACCAGACACTAATGTGTGCTGTTTCACCTTTGACAAGCCCAAATCACCAATCTAGAAGAACGGAAAAAAAAAATGCTAACTCAGTGAGTCCCATCAGCTTAAAAATATTATTGAAATCAACCACACTTAACTAATTCATTCACAAGATTCTCAAAGGGAAAATAGAGAAACAGCAGGTTGCAAGGTGTAGTCCTATAACAAATACGGCAAACACAAAAAAGGGATATCTATTAAGACATCTCAGGCAACTCGAGAAAACAATTTTCTATAGGTCATAAAGGGGAGATAAGGGAGTGAGAAAGATAAGGAAATTGGGAAATAACTGGCCAAGAGAGGAGAAAATACTTAAAATTACTCCATGATTCTTCAATTCATCAAATGGCATCTAACAAAAATCTTAAAGTGCACTTAGGCAGGTACCAAAAGCATGGTCCCAAAATAATCTCCTAAAATATAATTCATACTACAAAATAAAATTTTAGACAATCTAAAAGTTACTATATGCTAAATATCCCATAAAATAGCTAAAAATATAAAATCATATGACAACTTAGAACAAAAACAAAACATGAAAATAATCTAACATTGAGCTTTAAATTCGCATGCGTAAGAGAAAGGGGGAAGGTATTAAAGCAAAAAAAGATTTAGTTCAATTAGAAGAGGTCAAATGCATAGCATACTTTGGAAAATATATTTCAGCATACCTTGCACACAGGTCTATGAGGATCTCTCATGTTAACTAGCAGATTTTCACATTTCAAATCAAAATGAACAATATTTTTCCCATGCAGATACTCCATTCCAAATGCAGCATCCATAGCTATAATAAGTCTCTTGCGGCGATCGATGGTCCTGCTCAGAGAAAATTGTGGCATAATGATATCTAGGTCAATAAATGATCCATATCCACCATCCTTTCCCCTCACACCCATGAAATTCGCATGCAAAGAAAGAAAAAATTTTAAAGAGGAGCAATCCTATAGCTTCCATCGCACAACAGCACTAGCCAAATATTTCCAAAACAAGTTCTTGGCAGAAGTTCAAATCTGTACCTATCCTTTTTCTGTAAATAGTGTTTTAACGATCCATTAATCATGAACTCTGTAACTGTTGCTAATGAACCATCTGGACCATCACGGACAATGCCATAGAAAGAAACAACACTTGGGTGGAGCAATGAACTTAATATCAGTGCCTCCTTCCAGAAGTCCGAAATCTACAACAGTAACCATCAAATATGAGAACAAAGAAATAAGATGGGCAGACCACAGGAAGTTGTAGCGGACAAAACAAAAGCCTTGCACATCAGCTTAAAGTAAGTGATGAAAAGCTATTTCTAACAAACAGATATTATGATCAAACAGTATTTTAGAACGCAGAGCAGGTGGTGAAAACATCACTACTGAATACTGACTGATGTTAAATTTGTCTTTGACCATCAAGATCCTAATCCCTTTTCTTTCTCAATCGTTTCAATAAAAAGTGTCCATAATGTGACTATAGAGCCAAAAAGAAATAATGCCCAGAAATGGCACAGCTGAAAATGTTTACCTCGTGTTGCAAGAGAAATCATAGCCTTAAAAGTCTAATTGTTTTGCTTTCTATGGATGTTTCTTAAGATATGACCAATTTTAAATTTCAATCATTGCAGCTTCCAAGAACCTAATAACGCTGTAGATTATACTGCATCAATGGTTCATCTCAATCAATCTCCTTGTTTGTGGATGGCTCTACCATCTATTCTACTTTCTAAAATTCTTCCTCAAGCCTATTTATAATGACTTGACTCAGCACAGTTACTTTATTAAGTTGCTGATTACTCATTACCGAGCAAAAAAAGGGAAATTGCTAGGGGTGACACAACAAACCCAGTATCAGGCATGTGAATGACAATATCAGTTCCATAAATAGCAAATAGTGATTTATACTATCTTCATAATTATATGCTGGACGGGTCTTGTTTTCTGATATGTACGTTTGTGCTTGGATTCCATACAAATCAAAGGAAAAAAAAAAAGCATTTTGTCAATTGTGTCTGCAGTTTGGCAGTGTTGTGTTGCCTCTAATGATCTAACTTCTAAATCTCTGAGCTGTAAGAAGTACATTTGATGTTTCTCATTAAAAATCAGTGAAACAGGAAAAAGCATAGGCAACCCTTGAGTTATATATCATACATAACCACATTCTTTGCACATCCTAGGATGAGTAGAAAAGGGAGAAAAACACTCTCTTTACGAACCACTGATAGTGGTTACTTGAAGGACAGAAATTAGATAAGGAAATAAAGTGCCACAAGGAAAGGCGAGGAGAGAAGAAGTAACACACCAAGCGTTCTCTTTCAGAAGGTCGCCCAGCAAAGCAGCTGGCCTTTATTCTTTTTACTGCCACATCAGAACCCTTCCATTTTCCGTGGTAAACAGCACCATATGTACCAGAACCAATGTCTCGGATTTCCTCCAAATCATCATTTCTTATAGTCTGGAAAAAAAAAAGGTAGAAGACACTGATAATCAGATTAAGAACCTCTCCTTAAGCAGATGCAACAAAGGAATTAATCACTAATATATTTATATAATCCCTTCATTCTTTCCATTGCAAACAGAGGAAAAAAATAAATAGTAAGGAAGAATAAAACAATGAGGACCTGTAATCCCCTTGCAATAGCTTCTTCTTCAGCTTTTGTGGGCTCAATCTTGGAAGCATCAGGACAATCATTATCAGACCCGCAATCAAAATTTCCATGGGCATTCTATTGTACAATCAGTAAATTACTAAACAAACAACGAAAATATCACTCCTTGCTACAAGATTCTTGAAATATATTTAATTCTCACCATTGATGCTCTTTCATCAGCATTAGCATTATTTGCTGATGAGTCATGCAACATAACAACATTGGTATCTTCCTGAGCTATAGCCTTCACTACTTCAACACTCTCAAGTTTTTCCATTTTCACAGAAGAAACCAATTTAGGACGGAAAATTAAGCCTCTCTCATCAGCTGGAGCACTATGATCCTCTTCATTCAGATGAGCAACACCCTTACATCCTTCAGAAGGATTTATGCAGTTTGAAATGGTTGATTCAAGTGATGCTATAACAAATCTGGTATCACTGTTGTAATTTTCTCCTGGAACACAGACACTTTGCATGTCAGAGCCTTCAAGGTGCCTCGTACGAGTTGATTGGTTTCCTATCCCATGGATAGTTCTTTCATCCAACCTTAATGCCCCATAGCAATAAGTATCCGCTATTGGTCCTGGATTGTCACCCATAATAGATGAAGAAACTATTTTATCACTTGGTACAGTTGCAACTACATCTGCTAACCTGGTCGACTCCTGATGAGAGGCAGTATTACTCGTATGAGGTGGATTCAAATTACAATCTGAAGTAATTACCTGTCGAGTTTCCTGACAAACAATACCATGATTTCGGTTTGAAGCATGGCTGTAGGAATTTTCTGGCAAGTTAGTTCCCAGCCAAGGATTTTGATCTGCCCCAACAACATATCTAGGACTACCCTCAACAGCACTCCTTGGCAAACCTGGGCAAGTTGTTCCATGTCTTTGTTGAAGAGGAGATGGATCAGACGTCGAGGCTATATGAATTGGAGTCGGAACATTTCTCCATAAAACGGGTGCAGATGGATGGCCATGTGGCAGTTGATAAGAATTATCAGCTCCATATGTATAAGGGAAGTTTTCATGGCAAAAACCTCGTTCTTCCAGAGGAATATGAATCTGTGATTCTGCAGTCATGACTTGGCCATGAAATATATCAGTTCCAAGTTCAGGACCAGATGGAATGCAACAAGGGTCATCATAGTGGATGTAACTTGGTGGAACATGGTGGGCGTCACACAAATTACCTTGTCCAGCAGGAAAATTCATAGCAATACTGTCCACAGTGTAACACTCATTGACCCTTCCAGCTCCAGAGATGTGTGCTCTTGGTTCATCAGATGGAGGACTCAACTGATGCTGTAAGACCCATCCCCTCTCAGAAGTCTGAGTTTCACCATAATGTGACCGAGGATCACTCTGCTCCTTGATGTATCCTCCATGATGCAACTGTAGACCAGTGTTCAATAGTAGAACATCCCTGTTTGTGGGGCATTTGACACATGCATTTCCAACCTGGGGAAAACCATTTCCGATGATAGGTTGTTCCATGTGGGACTGGCCCTCGTGCTTCCACCTAGAATCTATCAAAGATTGGTTTCTTTGGTAAGCCATCCTGCAGTTCTCACAGACACTGTTTCCATCGAAAACACTGGAACTGTGAAGTATGTTACCAAGAATTCCACCCTTATCAGCAGACATGCCTCCAGTTGGCAACCATACCACATTATCACAATGGGGATGGTTTTCATAAGATGGTACCTGGTTTCCTTGTTGCAGACTGTATTCCTCAATGGATTTGTCGAGTACTTCTGCACACGCTGCACAAAATGGAGGATAAGGAGAAGATGGAATCTCTCCAGTTGGGTGTGGATCATGGGGCCTAGCACTCCTCGGGGAATAGTATGCAGGACTCCGTGAAGCTTCATCATGATATCGCTGAGCAATGGGTACAGAGTGCTGCCCTGACCCCATATTAGGAATCGCAAGGTGGCCTAAATTATATTGTGGCATAGGAATGTCACAGTTTCTCTGATTATGGAGAACTCCCTCAAGATTCATGGAATTGAAGAATTGATCTGCAATATTAAGTTCATTAGCTGCAGTCATCACAGGAGAATCATTATGCTGCTGTCTCCTGAACTTGGGTGATTCATTAAGGCTATTCAAGGCATCCACATATCTTCTCTCATTGTCCCTTTCATCTGCATCTATGTAATGTGGTGAAACATCTTGATCAAAATGCGAAAAGAGGAAAATCCTAAGCCTCGTGAACCCTTCTCCAGAACCAAACTTATCATACTCCTCCATCATGTTCATTACATCATCATCATTCACTACTGATACAAGGGCATCAAGATCCTCATCAGGCTGCTGATACTTTAAAATGGATGCGCCTTCATAAATCTCCCTCATCCGAACCATCAGCTCCTCATAGGTAATATCACAGGGGACGCTCACAATTCGTGTCTCTCCCCCAACATACCTCAGCTTCCCATCCTGTGGGCGAGGCAATATACTACCAGAAAAGCTACACAGAAACTTCACACGGCTGTTTTCGTCATCGTAATTAGATGCAGTGACCAAGTTAGCAGGACTATCCATCTCAAAACCAGCTTGGCACCTCTCTTGATCGATTCTGGTATAAGAACGCAAGGAGAAACCTGTCAAGCATTCAATTCCTTTATTACACATGCGTATGACTCACTCCCAGTAGCACCAACTCATTCCAATTGGACCAACCATCGTGTAAAAAGTTGCTGAGTATTGTCCATTTGACTGAATAACACAGCCAAAATTTATCATATTTTACGTCAACTACCATGATCACCATTAATAAGCATTTGAAATCAACACAACAACGAACAGATTAGATCAAAGTAACCTTTTGTTTACAGAAAGCCTACTTCTACCAATATAAATCGGTTCATCCAAAATGATACTGTTACCGAATATGTATTTTTAGAAAAGGAAACGGCAGTACCTGGAAATTGGCTAATCCAGGGAGGATACTATACGAAATAGGAGAAATGAGAAACGCCAATCCTAGAATACTCTCTCTGTAAGAAAAGGAGCGAGACTAACCCCCCGAATCTTCGACAAATCAAAAATTTGACCACCAATTTACTGTTCTGCGTCTATTGTTCATGTAACAACGATATTCATAGTCTAGTTTCTGAGCTCAGGGTGACGTCTGAAAGCGAACCGGAGGGAAAGCGAAGAGAGAGAGAGCAGATGAGGGGGAGGAAGATTGAGGGACAGGACAGCCATAGCTTGTCGCCTTGTCGCAGTTGATTTCGCGATTATACCAAGAAGATGCGAATGCCTTGATGCCATCATGTAGGGCCATTCGCGTCACATCTTGGTTTACTGGAACTGTGGCATCTCATCCATCATCATCATTCACATCTCCCTAAGGCGCTTGTGGGGCGCGTCTGATACACGGAGGAACTGATCGCATCGTCCTTCAATTTATCGAGTGTTGATTGCCAAGCGGCGAGTTTGCCAGAGTCAGTGATGATCTGCGAGCCTCCCTCTGGCCTCTCCCTCCCTGTAGCCTCCGTCTCTGGCTCCGCCTCCGCCGCCGGCGGCGGGTTTTGTTTGCAATGCTCGGTGAGAAACAAAAAATCAAGTGGTCCACCGAACCCGTGAGACCAGGCCAAGTTCGTTGGACGGTTTTAATAAGTGGAAAATGATATCCGGGTACAAAACTAAAAAATAAAACAGACTTAATATATAAAAAATAAATCATAAATAAATTAGAAAAATAAATATGTAATAATCTCGAAAAATATTATATATTTAACTGATTACTCTATCCTTGAAATTAAAATTAATAAAATGAACTCGAAAATATGTACAAATAGTCACCAAAAATTAAAATTAAATAAAGTGTTAATCTATAAGATTATATTTAATTTTTGACTTAATAAATTAATTTTTGTCCATAGCTGATTTTTAAAATAATATTAAAGTAATTTTAATTAATATATCATTAAAATTAGGTCGGTCCATCCAACCCGAAATTTGAAAGGCTTGGACAAGCATACTTGGCTATAGTTTATGTTATATATATTTGTTAGGTCCCGTGCCAAGGCCCACGATCGACGAAGGCCTTGCCCACTGCGCAGGGAGCCCACATGATGCTCAGCTGGCGGTAGACGATAAAAATCCTACAATGCTTTAATGAGCCGCTAGGAGTGGGGAATGAGCTAGCCAATGAGAGCAAGGTCAAGCCTGCATTAGTGGCTCAGGCGGCCGGCCAATCCCCTTTTGAAGGGAAACCAAACGTGGACGGCAGCGCTTAGGAGCCTCCCAGCCACCGCAAAACGACAGCCAAGATGACCGGCGCACCACGATAGCGACTAGCGGCCACAGAACCCTAGCAACGGGTATTCTCGCGCCTAGCGTCCACGATGGAGGAGCCTATAAAAGCTCCATTCCCCCTTAGAGCAAAGGGTTCTAGACTCTCGACCATTTGGACCCTAAAAAGTTCTCAAGCTTCCTCTCAACTCTGGTAATCATTCCTAAAGAGAAAAGGGAGACGAAAACGAATTCTGAATGACTTTTGACCCTTGAGTCTTGAGCAAGTCCTCATCTTAGAACATCTGAACCCTAACGCTTACCCACGCAACGGGAGTGAGCCATTTATTGCGGTGCACTAAGGAAGACAGGCCTTTCATACCTGCTCATTGCATTTCCCACTTTAAAGCATAAGCATACTCATGCATCATCAACATATATCTTCACACCGCCCAGAGCGAGCGTGACCTATCCGTTTATTGCTGAAGCTTGCTGACTTGAGCGTCGGAGTGGTCGTGGTGGAAAAAATCCCGTCGAACATCTGATCTCTTATTTGTTGATTGTGTTGTGCAGGTTCTAGGTTAAGTGATACGGAGACCGGACCCTTATCCTGATGCTACCACGTGTTAATAAATTTAAAGGCTCCCTAATCCGTACAACAACCGCGAACCTAGAGACGCAGCAATATTAAAATACAAATATATTATTTTCTTAAAAGTTAACATTTAGTACACTTGGTAAAATATAATAAAGATTTATAGACTAAAGTATAATAATAATTTTACTTAAAATTTACTCTATTTATTAAAAAATAATTATGCTACATAATATTAATATATATTGGTTTATTGTGCCTGACTTAAAGCAGTAGGCTCGAATTGGGTTCGGCCCATAACTTAAATAAAAAATGATAAATTTATCTTCTAAAACTCCTATTTATAGATATGGTTATTTTAGGACAATGAATAAAATAGGTGTTGAAATGTTAGAACAAATTAATTATTTATATAATAATTATTTTAATGTTTTATTTTAATAGGAATAATGGGGCCATACATATTATTAGAGATATAACTCCATTATAAGGTTTTATTATATGAATACTTGATTATAGATTAATTATGGGCTCTTAGCTTGATTTTTGGATTAATAATAAAGAGTAAAATATTCTTTTCAACTATGGGTATGCACTTAATTTAGGCTATGTAGTCTAAAAAAACTTTTACATAAAGAGATATGTCACAATATATAATTATTTTTAAGTGTCATTTAATAATTTAAATATTGGTGAATTGTTATTACTTATTAATGGAAGAAAAGAAAGAAAGAAAGAAAGAAAGAAAAAGACTCCTTTTAAAATGTAAAATGGGATACGATGCTGTCTTGATTTTTTCACGCCTATAAATAAAATAATGGTAATAGAATACTGAAATGGATAAACAGATATGATAAGTAAATTCCAGCGACAGACAATAACAGTAATTTCCAGCTTCAGTAATCATTTTACCGGTGTTTCTAGCCCCCCCAAAATCACAAGATTATTGATCATTATCTGCAAAATC
>JAOVVI020002389.1:0-21237 GCA_028571085.2 Nepenthes alata | reverse complement strand
GATCTTATGGCACATGGTTGATACCAAATTAAAATTTTCTATTACCTACCACCCTCAAACAGATGGTCAAACTGAAATTGTTAATCGGAGTTTAGATAACCTGTTACGATATTTGGTTCAAGACAATCTCAAGAGTTAGGACTTGATCTTTCCCACCGCCCAACTTGCATATAATAATTCTATCCATAGATATCTAGATATTAGTCCATTTGAAGTCGCGCATGGCTACAAACCTTGAAAACCATTGGACCTTATCCCGGTGTCTCCACATGTTAGTGTGTCCATGACCGCCGAAACTTTTGCACAATATCTTCATGACTTACACATCGAGATCAAAAAACAATTGGAGGCAAGTAATGCCTCTTATAAATTTCACGCTGACACGCATAGAAAGCACGTTGAATTTAATGTAGAAAATTATTTTATGATTCGAATCAAATCAAAACGGCGCCTATATAGGCACGTTTCTAGATTGCAGGCTTGTAGTACTGGTCCATTTAAAATTTTATAGTAGATTGGATCAAATGCATATGTTATTAATATTCCATCTCATTTCGATTTTTATCATACTTTCAATATTGAAGATTTAATTACTTATAAATGTGACTTTTTCCCACATGTTGATCCCTTTAACGTACCCCCAAATGCGCCACCCATTGAATGTCCACCAAATCCTGTACAACTCTACTTCCTACCGACACACAACGATAAAATTAATACTATTTTAGATGAGCAGATTATATTTACCAGCGATGGAGCAGTTCAACGCTTCCTTATCTGTTAGGTTGACCGACCAGAGTCCGAGAATGCTTTGATCTCTTGGGAGATACTCCAACAGTTAGACTCGGATCTTTTGAAATTCTATCAAAGTTAACAGTATTGTACTTTTCCAGGCCTAAGTCCAGTTTCTTCCGGAGACTTTGGTTGCTCAGTCAGATTTCGGCCCCCACTCACACGTGTCTATCACCGTCAACGGAAGATTGCATAGCCGCTCAGCCTGTGGTTGGACAATTGATTATAGCAATTTTACTCAACGGAATCAAGTCCTGATCGCCCAGGAAGAATTGATGCGGACATCACAAATATTCTAAATTAGAAGAGATTTGTTTTTATTTCACTTGATTTTATTTTATTTGAAAATTTTTAATTTTATTTGATTTTATTTTATTTGTATGGTTTTATTGTATTGAGATTTTCTTTTTATATTATATTTAATTAGGAAGTTATATTTATTTTTAAATTATTTTAGGATTAAAGTTTTTCAACATAAAGACCCTAAAATCTATTGTTTAAGTAGAGTTGATGAATTGAATGAAATTTGATTGATTGTAATCACTCTCTCCTCTCTTGGTCTCTACTTCTCTCTCTTCCCTAGTTTCTCCTTCTCCTCCCCTTGGTTCTCCTTTTGTTTCTCCCCCTCCCCTAATTTCTCCTTTTGTCTCTCTCCCTCTCCTGATTTCCCCTTCCCCTCCCCTACTATTCCCCTTCCCTACATCATGAAGTTGGCATTTGAACACTAAAGGCAAAACTACCTTTGCAAGGGAAATTGCACACAAGCATCCTTTAGGCACACTAGCCATTGGAATCCATGCAAAAGCGTCTCTCGTGAACCCACCAAGTACCCATCTCCCAAGCCAATTCAATCTTCCTTATGAACAACTTCTCCATTAAAACTGATCGAACCTCCAAATGACCCATTCATTTGGCGTGGGATCCAAAATCCAACAAAAAAGCCACTCAATCCATGTACATAAAGCAAAGAAAGATGCATGTTACAGATGCTGCTAATGTTAAATTTTACTAGCAAGCTCAGGAGTAGCAAATGCAGGTACTCATATAGCAACGTGCATGAACATGAGGAGAAAATACTTACATGCATGGAGGAGGACCCTCACCCTCAGGTTCCAATTTTCTCCATTCATATGGTTTAGCAGCCGTGTCCAAAGCCCAGACATCAGCCAAAGGTCGTTTTCCTATAAAATTCTCGCTCACATATTTTTCTTTCAGCAAGTAGGCCAAAAAGATAACACATCCAAGTGCATAAAAATATGAAGCACAGGGAATAACCATCATTTCCACCAATTTCCATAAGATATCTTTGTCCAACAAGAGCCATAACATGTCCATAACGCGGTCCTGGGCCAGGTCCTTGTACAACCACCCTAATTAGATTCACACATATGTTAGTAAGTAATAGCAGACCGAATCCGGCAGATTTTTCTAAAAGAATGTCAAACTAGATGAAGAAAACGGCACAATTATCATTTCAAGTAACTAACTTATGCCATCTTGGTCTTTGCTGAGTAAGGTCAAGAACATGAAGATCTTCAGAGGACAAACCAGCCGGACCAATTCCACCCTGCCCAAAATTAAATGCAGGGAAGCAATTAACAGTAAAATCTGAATCTACAGTAAGTAAATAAATAAGAGCAAGGTTCATCACGAGGACTAAGCAAAATGAAGCCAAATATGCAAACCTGGACAACCACCATAGTACCCACAGCAGTAGCCACATGGGCTGCCCTAGGTGTGGGCGGTTCCCCAATGGGAGTAATCCTGAAAGTTGGCTCAAATCCATTAGTTAATTTTTTAGGTAATTGCAGATTCCATGAAGCAAAAAGTACTACCGACAATGTGAAGGAAAATAGTGGCTGCAAACATAGAGAAATAGCAGTGAACAATACCCATCTTACCTAGACCATTTATTTGTTAAAACATCATAGCAGTGAACATCAGCAGTAGCACCTGCTAGTCCTGCAATTGATAAAAATACAGCCTTAAATGCTAAGGCACTAAAAATGCAAATTTTCATTGCTCGTTCAACAAAAATAGCATTCATATGCACATTTCTCCGTTATTCCTGATATGCTGAGATGCAATACCATAATAGGTAACAGTTTTCATTTCCAATGACATAATCGAGTGTAGAATGACTCAAATTACTAAGCCGATTTAATATTTATTTTCACTTAATGCCTAACATGAATTCAATGTGAAAAACAGTAAGATTCATCACCATAGATAAGAAAGGAGAGGCAAAAGGGGAAAAAAATAATGCCTCTTAAAAGGCTCCGAACCATAGCCATGCTACCGTTTATTACATATCAATATAACACAGAATGAAACTGAATCCACACAAATTATAACGAGACCCTCGATTATTTGCGAACTGAAAGTATTGAAAGGACAAAATTTGGAGTCTCCAGAGTCATGATGATGGCTTAAAAAAATTAACATAAAATTTGGATGAACTACCAACCAAATGATAGCTCAACAAAGCCTGTTCAAGCAGTGATGCAACTTCAGGTAGCCAAAGTGAAACGAGAGCCTAGTTCACATATTGCCATATGACAAGTTCAACTCAATCACAACAATAAGATTAACTGCATTACCAAGTGCAAGAAACAAACCGCTTCCACCATAATTACTAGTCACTCGAACATACCCAAATTAGAGATTTTCAAGAAGAGAATGTAAACCACCATACAAGATAGGCAACTCAAATTCTCAGACTTAACCAATCTAAGGTTCAAACACCCAGAAACAACAACCCGATAAAAACAAACTAACAAAATTCAAAGAAAGAAACGTTTGAGCGAAACAGGATATCATACTGATGCCAGCACTCCCGGCGGACGACGGAGTCTCAGAAGACGCAGAATTTCCTTCAAGCGCGGTGGCACCACCAAACAATATTAGCCTCGGCCCAGTGTACCCCGGTATGCCCTCCTCCCCCACCGCCGGCACAGCCGTCAACGTGTGACCACACCTGGGTCCCGGCCCATCCTCCTTACTCTCTATTATCGCATTCACTACCGAGTACGTGGGAGCAAACCTTGGTCCTGCCACTGGACTTTGCGGCGGTGGTGGCGGCGGCGGCGGATGCTGCTGCTGTTCAGGTGGAGAAGATGGAATCACAGGAGACTGCTCAGGGTCTTTGTCCATCGGAGAGGCCGAGGGAGAGTTATGACTCTGGGGAGAACCGTGATCGGTCTCCGGCGCAATCGACGAATCGACATCCATGGATTTAGTAACCACTCGAAATCAAGCGCTTAGTTCAACATCGGAGCTTAAATTAGAGAAATTACACATCTCGGATCAGCGCGTAGTTAGTAATTGAACAGAGCGCTTGAAACGTTTTCCCCGACATAGAGAGGCGAATGAAAGTTCGAGAATCTTAAAACCCTAGCGCATGTCGTTTAATTCAATTACGGCGACGCCGAATTCATTACAACAAATCTTAAGACAGCGAAAACTGACAGGTTCGTCCTCTCTGAAAACGAGACGGATGAAATCTCAAAGACTGGGAGTGAACAGAAACCTGTCACGCTCTCGCTGCAAAGCTCTCATGAAATTCTTTAATACTTAATGTCTGTGTTTCTCTCTCTAAGCACACCAAATGACCTGTGTTTGTATCCAAACAGTACTGTGTATTTCTGATCTTTGCGCGCGCGCGCGCTCTCTCTCTAGAATTTAAATTGGAACTCTCTACGATACTTCTCCCTGTTGATTTTATTTCGTCTCCTTTTTGCGATCCAGATGTGTATGGCCCTGACTCCGACAAGGTGGCGGACATGCCGTCAAGAGGAAAGCCAGCGCCGAAGCGGAGATTGCGGCAGCAGAACTACAAACTAGTTGTCCACCGATCACCGGGTTCCGAGCTCTAACTCGGGTAGCAGGAATCAGTAAGAGACACGCTCAGTGATGCACGTCCGCACACGCGCTAAAACTGACAGTGCTAGGCTTGTCGGTAATCGTCCCATTTTGTTCTCCTCCCATATTTTTTATTTATATTCACAAATAAATAAATTATAAAATTTATTATATTTGCTTATCACATAAATTATGTGACATAATATTTTGGAATTAATTTATATTTTAAAGTTCCATATAATTTTAAGCTTTTAACATTACATATGTAAAACTAAATAATTTAAAATTATGGTTAATTTAGCTAAAAAATTTACCTATATCATAAGTTTATTAATAAAATAATAATAATAATGATGGGTATAACCATATATGGATTAATTTTTATGACCCATTAAAGGAAGCCCATTGGCCCATTAAAGGAAGCCCATTGGATTTTAAAGTTATTACAATTAACACGTGAAGAAAACTGCCCATAGAGAACGGTTGTGCAACGGACCGAACCGGCAGTAACGGATCAAACCGACAAAAATGGATAAGGATGATTATAACCGATCGAGGTTAACGGACGTTACCTGAATGTTCAAATCAGGAGAAGAAAATGCTTATAAAAGGAAATGACTTTCCTTTAAGAAGGGGACTTCTATCTTTTTCAATCCGGAAAAAAGAGGAGAACTTACAAAAACATTGTGATGCCTAAAATTCAAGATTTCTATAGTTTAATGTTTGATTCATTCATGGTCTCAGCATTGAATGACTGTCTTTAGATCTTGAATCTTGAGTCGCATTATTGGCGCCGTCTGTAGGAAACAAACAAAAAGCCAGTTATCCCATTCCATTCTCTAAAAAAAATGGTCAATACGAGATCCCGAACTAATATTCCAACAAGAGATCCTACTACTATCAATAATCCACCTGCTGCTGTCATTTAAATGGAGAATCGACAAGTAGAGATAATGCGAACATTTAACACTCGGTTGGACAACATGACAGAAGCAATTCACAATCTTTGTGCTCAGTTTAAACATAATCAGCCTGCTAATCCTATCGTCACACCAGCCGAAGTCGACAAAAGAAAGAATCATAAAAGAAAATATCACCAAACAGAAATTCAAGAACAAGTGGCTTCGAGTAATGTAGGAGGCCGATCTCGATTAGAATGTCGATCTCAATTAAGAGGTCGATCTCAATCAGAAGGCCGATCTCAATTAAGAGGCCGATCTCACCCAGATGGCCAATCTCGATTAAGAGCTCGATCTCGATTAGAAGGACGATTAGGACCTGTCCCGCAAAATCAAAATCAGGATCGTCAAAATATACGTTGCTCTCAAAATCAGGACCTGTCCCGCAAATTAAACTCTATTATTTAAGGGAAATACACTTCCTTTTTTTATTGCAATATGCTGGATTTATCCTCTACCAAACCCTTCAGGAAATAGAATAACTCAATCTGATTCATTTGTCTAAGTTATTGGAACTAAACATTCTATTAGCTTATTTTAGTGTAGAATAATGTTGAGAAGTTCCCCTGTTGTAGAAGACATTGGAGGGATGTTTCACTGTGGTAGTCTTATGCCTCAGATTCAGCAGTGCACTGGGTATTGTGAGGTTGAGTGGATATTGCACAAGCATTTCAACGCAAACTTTTTCGTTGATTTTCAGTAGCTTTGAAATTTGTTGGATCTTTAACAAGCAACGACAACCATTTCAAGTGGGTAGTCTACATTTAACATCAATCTCCTCCTTCCATGTGTCATATGTTGTTAATGATATTTTATGTCCTCCCTGTTGCTTGGTTTTGGGAGTTTGTTTTAAGTGAGCGATGGAATTGTTCGCAAGGTTGATAGTTCATTTTGTAATATATCGTTGGGTTCAACCTTTGTCGTGCTCAATCGATGTAGTTTAGCTCTCTTAAAAGTTGTCCGATTGTTCTGAATGGATTTGGGGCTTAAATGCTTCAGTTCAAAGAGTTGGCTCAAGCATATGAAGTTTTGAGTAATCCTGAGAAATGTGACGTTTATGATCAACGTGGTGAAGCTGCACTCAAGGAAGGAATGGCCGGAGCTGGCAGTATGCATGATCCATTTGACATCTTCTGATTTTTCTTTGGCAGAAATCCAATTGGTAGGAGAGAACTTGTTTCATTAATTTGATCAATTCTTTTTTCCTGTATGGCAACTCTATCCAGAAGTCTGATAACTATTGCTCAATTTGATCAGGCGGTGGTAGCAGTCGAGGTAAAAAGCAGAGGAGGGGAGAAGATGTGATTCATCCTCTCAAGGTTTCTCTGGAAGAACTCTAAGGTGGAACATCGAAGAACATCTCCCTTTCTCAAAATGTTATATGCTCAGAGTGCAACGGGTGAGCATTTGTTATAGTGAGATACATATCTCAATAGTCAAAAGAAATTATTGACTGTGTGATTGATTTTCTATGATGGGGACAGAAAAGGCTCTAAATCAGGAGCTTCAATGAAGTGTGGTGGATGTCAAGGAACTGGTATGAAGGTCTCTATCAGAGACCTTGGCGCCTATATGATCCAACAGACGCAGCATCATTGCAATGAATGTAAGGGAACGGAGAAACCATCAATGAAAAAGATCGCTGCCCGTGATGCAAAGGTGAGAAGTTTGTTCGGGAGAGGAAGGTGCTTAATGTAATTGTAGAGAAGGGCATGCAGCATGGGCAGAAGATAACCTTTCCTGGCGAGGCTTATGAAGTGGTATGCCTTTGATCTTCTTGTAACTACATGTGTAGCTACATATGTTGCCATTAATCTTTCAACAGCTTATGGTTGCTGTTCTTGTTACGGGATTTTCTGGGCTTTACTAACATCTGATGCGTTCTCTTTTGCAGCCTGACACAATCACAGGGCATGTAGTATTTTTGCTGCAACAGAAAGATCATCCAAAGTTCAGAAGAAAGGGGGATGAGCTCTTTTATGAGCACATCACTGACCGAAGCCCTCTGTAGTTTCGAGTTTCTTGGCAGCTCCTTATCAAATTTAATCCAGGAGTTGTCAAATGTTGCGTTCTTTCTTCCTGATCAGCTCTCAGCTGTCCTGCAATTCAAAAAAAACACCACATGCACAGACGATGGCAAGAGGGGAGTTCAGGCGACAGGGAAATTAGGGGTTCAGGGGAAAGGAAAGGAGGAAGACAGGGAAGAGAGGGGAGGGAAGCTTCGAGAGAAAGTAGAGAAAGAGCAATTTTCATAATTCTCCTCAGCCAAACGTGGCATCTCTATATGCCTAGCTACTGGCGAAATAGAAAGCTAACCGCCATTGGCACGTGTGCGTTGCTACCCGGTGGAGTGTAGCGTGAAGTAGTATAGTGGTGATATACGTATAACTATACGTATATGTATAATTGTGTATGTATAAGTGTATAGTCCTTCCGTATTTCTGGCTAAACCACAAAATCCTGTAAATGTCTCGGTACTCGGGTGGATCGTGAGCTTCTTCGCAATTCCGTATGATGATTGGTATCGTCTGAAATTAGGCCCGTAACATTACCCATCCCATCAAATATAACCTTGTTCTCAAGGTTGAAGAAGGAAACTCTTGAAGGAATGTAGTGGTTGGTTCCCATGTAGCATCTGCAGCTGGTTGGAACTGCCACTGTACTAAAAATTGAGGGATGGAGAGCCAGTGCTGTAACACTTTTCGAAAGCCTAAAATCTGCGCTGGAAACAGTAGGGGCTGTGATCCCACTTCATCGTGAGGGAGCGGAGCAGGTGGCTGCTAAGTGTGATCATAACATTTCTTTAAGAGTGAAACATGGAAAACATTGTGGATGCGGGAGGATTCTGGCAGCTAGAGACGACAGGCGATTGGGCCGATGCGGTCGGTGACTGGGAAAGGTCCATAATAACGTTTGGCCAATTTGTTCGAATGTCGGATTGCAACGGATATTTGACGATAGGGTTGGAGTTTAACAAAAACCCAATCCCCAACTTGGAATTCCCTTTCGGTTCGGTGGCCGTCTACTTGCATCTTCATACGTTGCTGAGCCCGCTGTAGGTTCTGCTTGAGCAGGCCCAGCGTCCTGTCCCGGTGTGCTAGCAGCTCATCCACGGCCGCAACTTGGGAGGAACCCTGGGCGTAGTCTGCTAGGCCAGGGGGAGCACGGCCATAGACAGCCTCGAACGGGCTCATTTTAGTGGCGGAGTGCCACGCGGTGTTGTAGCTCCACTGAGCCCAGGGTAGCAAAGTCGCCCAAGAAGAGGGATTTTCAGTTGTAAAGCAACGCAAGTAGTCTTCTAAGCATCGGTTGACCACCTCAGTTTGGCCGTCAGTTTGTGGGTGATAGGAACTGCTATGGGACAAATGAGTGCCTTGCAACTTGAATAATTCGTGCCAAAATGTGCTCATAAACAGGGGATCGCGGTCCGACACGACATCTGTGGGAAATCCATGCAGCCGGCAGATTTCTTTAATGAAGACTGCTACCAAATCTTTAGCGCTAAAGTCGGTACCCAGAGCTGAAAAATGGGCATATTTGGAGAGGCGGTCGACCACCACGAAGATAACGATTTTGCCACCAGAAGTGGGCAGGTGGGTAATGAAATCCATCAAGATGGATTCCCATATTTTATCAGCGATGGGAAGGGGTTGCAGGGTACCCGGTGGTGCCCCATAAAGGGGTTTCACCTGTTGACACACTGTGCAGCGTAATACATGATCTTAGACATCTCGACGCATGTGAGGCCAATAGAAGTTGGTTGATATGCGCATGAGGGTGCGCTGGACGCCTGCGTGTCCTCCGATGGGGGAATCATGGTACTCGTGTAGGATTAAATTTGTCAATGCTGAATCAGGGGGCACCATGACCCTATTTTTGTAGAAAATGAGCCCATCTCGGACAGTATGGTTGGCAAATTCTCCAGGTTGTTGTTCGATGGAAGATATAAGGTCGGAGGAGGGCCCATGCTTGCGGTAGAAATTGCGGAGAGCCACCAGGATTGCCAGGACAGGTATGGATACCCCTGTCATGGCATGACAAGTGGCTGTAGGCAGTCTGGACAGGGCATCGGCAGGGCCATTTTCCTTGTCTGGACGGTATATGATCTCAAAATCATAGCCTAATAACTTGGTGAGCCACTTCTGTTGTTCTGATGTGTGGATAGTTTGATTGAGCAGTGCCTTGAGGGGTTGGTGGTCTGTAATGATGGTAAATTTGGCGTCTAATAGGTATCGCCGCCACTTTTTGATAGCTTCAGTGATAGCATGGAGTTCTCGAATGTAAGTGAAAGCCGCTTGCATACGGGAACAAAGTTGCCTGCTGAAGAAATCCAGGACACGTCCGACCTGAGAGAGAGTGGCACCAATACCTTCACCCGAAGCATCAGTTTGTACCACGAAGGGTTGAGTCAAATCAGGCAATGCCAAGACTGGAGTGGAGGTGAGGGCCGTCTTCAGGGCATGGAAGGTGGCAGCAACGACAGGGTTCCACATAAAAGCCCCTTTTCTCAATAGCTGGGTAAGAGGAGCAGAAATTTGAGCATAACGGGCAACAAAACGACGGTAATACCCAGCCAAACTGAGGAAACCACGCAGCTATTTAAGGTTGGTAGGTGCTGGCCAGTTTGTACTGCTTCGATCTTGGTTGGATCGACAGCCACCCTGTGGGCTGATACAATATGTCCGAGATATGGCAAGGAGGTGCGACCAAATTCACATTTGGAGAGTTTGGCGTGGAACAGGTGGTCCCATAGTAGCTGGAGTGCGCTAGCCAGGTGCTGGTAGTGTAGCTCACAAGAGGGGATGTAGATGAGTATGTCATCAAAGAAAACCAATACATATTTGCGAAGTACAGGTCGAAAAAGAGAGTTCATCTCAGCTTGAAAGGTAGATGGTGCATTAGAAAGGCCAAAGGGCATCACCAAAAACTCATAGTGACCTTCATGTGTTTGAAATGTCATTTTATGAACATCATCTGCTTGCATCCGCAGCTGATGGTACCCGGCTCATAGATCCAGCTTGGAAAAGACTTGCGCCCCGTGTAATTCTACAAATAATTCCTCTACCGTGGGTATGGGCAACCGATCCTTGATGGTAATTGCGTTGAGGGCCTGATAGTCAACACAAAACCTCCAGCTGCCATCCTTTTTCTTAACCAGTAGAACTGGGGAATAAGAAAAGGGACTAGTGCTAGGTCAAATGATGCCCTCATCTAGCATGGCTTTGATGAGGATTTCCATTTCAATTTTTTAGAAATGAGGGTATCTGTATGGTCGAACATTCACGGGCAGGGAATGGGGTTTTAAAGGAATCTGATGGTCAGTGGAGCGGATGGGTGGCAGGCCCCTGGGAATGGTGAAGACATCAGAATATTCTGTTAAGAGTTGGTGGAGTTTTGTAACCAATGGTTGGGGCACAGTTGAGGGAAAATTGAAGGACACCTCAGGTGAGCTAGAATTAGTGGTTAGTGATGAATCAGGTACTTGTAGGATAGAAAGTTGGAACTAAGTTGCGACGGATTGAGTGAGGTCTCCCCTCCTCACTTGCCCGAGGGTGATAGTGGTAAGTGAGGCTGCGGGCATGCCATACAGTGTGAGCTGTTCACCCTCATAATCAAATCTCATCCAGAGGGCTTGATAAGCAAAGAGTACGGGTCCAATTGAGGCCAACCATTGGACTCCAAAGACAAGATCAGGCCCATAGATAGGTAGCAGATGCAGATCCACCCCAAACGGGGTCTTGCCCAGAACAATTGGGACCTTGGTGCAGAGTCCCTCACAGTGTAGGGATTCCCCATTGCCTACTGTAACATTGAGATGAGGGGTGGGTTAAATGGGTAATCCCAGATATTTCGCCACTCTAGTCTGCAGGAAATTGTGGGTGGATCCAGTATCCACGAGAATCACCACCTTACGACCCTGAATGTATCCTTGCAGGCGTAATGTGCTGGTAGCAGAGGTGCCTTCCAGAGCATGGAGGGAAATGGTCGGTGAGGGGTCCGGTTGTGGGGGAAAAATTTCGGGTTCCTGGTTAGGTTCTGTCCAGGTCTCGTTTGCATCCGGTTCCATTTCCCCACTTGAAACACCATACGGAGCACCCCCTTCCTCCGCAGTCACTAAGCATAAAAACCGAGGGGGTTTACAACGGTGTCCTGGGATAAATTTCTCATCACAGTTGAAACATAATCCCCGGCTACGTCGAGAAGCCATTTCAGCTGGGGTGAGTCTCCATATAGGTAGAGGCGTGGGAGAAGATTTGGCCACTGTGGAGACCGGATTACCAGTAGGTTTAAAAAAAACGGTTCGAGTAGGGGGTGGTCGGGTTGCATGGAGTTTTTCCTCTACCAGCTTGGTCATACCAATGGCGTCTGGCAGGGTGGTGGGCTTCAACAAGAAGAGCTCCCGCCAAATATCATCTCGGAGCCCCTAGATGAAGCAATTTAGCAGATTAGGAGACAAACCTGGTGTTCGAGTAGATAGCGACTCGAATTCGGCCATATATGCCGTAACCGTGGATATCTGTCGGAGCTTATACAAGGTAGCTTCATGATTCATGTAAGACGATGGTCCGAAGCGGAGTTCCAGATCTCTGGCAAAAACCTCCCAAGCAAGCAACTGGTATGTCATGTGCATCCAGTGGTACCACTGAAGGGCCGCTCCCGTCATG
This sequence comes from Nepenthes alata, assembly GCA_028571085.2. Taxonomy (NCBI): domain Eukaryota; kingdom Viridiplantae; phylum Streptophyta; class Magnoliopsida; order Caryophyllales; family Nepenthaceae; genus Nepenthes; species Nepenthes alata. The sequence continues at coordinate 8,960 of JAOVVI020002389.1, read as the reverse complement.
TAGAAGGCGGCAATCGTTAGTTTTTGCTCTGGAGGTGTGTCGTGGTACAAGAAAAACCTCTCAATCTGGAACAACCAACCGATGGCATTGTCGCCAGTAAAAAAAGGAATCTCCATCTTGGGTAATCGGATCTGGGAAGAGATTTGTGTTTGTGGTGACGTTGCGAGTACCAGAGGTAGGGTTGGGTTCGAATGTTGAGGGGTTACAGGGGTCGTGTTTGTGAATGAGTTCGGGGTGGGTAATAATGGCGCGTTTGAAGCTGAGAAGGTATGTCGTTCCATGCGAACAAGGGATTGGCGTATTTCGGTGATAGATTGCTGAACATCGGTGACGGAGTGCTGAAGTTGCTGAACCTGGCCGGTTACGCCCTCGATGTTGTCGAAACGTTCTGAGTGCTACTGAACCGTGCTGACTACACTTGTCAAGCCTTGTGAGAGGCCGGCGATGGAGTCCTCCAATGCTCGATATTTGGTCATCATGTCGTCCGCCATTTATCTCGATGAGAGCACCAGATTGTTATGTGCTTCCCTCCAGTTCTGTCGTTCTATTGTCCTGCACCACAGGAGAACACATGTAAGATCACCAGGGAAGGGGGAGTTCAGGCGAACGGGGAGATTAGGGTCTCAGAGGAGAAGAAAATGAGGGAAGAGAGGACGAGAGGAAATCCATAGAAGATTCGAGAGAGAAAAGAAGAGTAAAGTAAATTCTCATTAATTGCTCTCTTCAGCTAACAGACTAATATTCCTAACATTGGAAAATAGAAACGCCACTTCAGCAACAGATCTTCATCGGCAGATCTGGGACACGTGTCGTGCAGCCATTTAACAGGGTATGTAATAGGTACTGTATATGCGTGTGTATGTATGTATGGTTGTAAAGCGAGGTATATGAGTAGATATATATATAATCCGTCTGTCGCTAAACAAAATCTTGGAACCGTCTCGGTGGTCGACTGGCACGGAAACTTTTTCTCACTTCCGTTTGATGATGGTTGTCATTTGTGATGTCCGCAATTAGGCCCGTAACAATCTTCATTAATATGCATTAATCACAATTGAAAAAACTTAGTTGTATTGACAGAACAAATCAACGGTTTTCTAAACTTATATTGCAGCCACAACTAAGACAAAACACCCTTGGACCTTCATGAACATCAATGTTTAATTTTACAGCCAGGAGAGGTAAGTTTTTTAACTTCTTATTAACCTACGATGAAGCATGATTAAAGGCATGTTTACATGCATGTATGCTCGGCTTTACTTTAATATTTTGTCTTTTTTTTTTAAAAGAAAAGTCATATAAGTTGAATCCTTTTTAAAAATATTTTATAAAACACTAATTTATTGTTTGAAAGTTGTTATATGTTTTTCAATTTTGTTTATATATATTTAAGATTTTTCCAAAATAATATAAAATTATTTTTATTGGAAAATATATATTATAACTTCTCCTAAATGTACTACTAAAATTTGAAAAAAACACCCATTACGATGGTAAGCATGTAAGTGAAAGCACTGGTAGTTTTAACATCATGTTATTCCCTTCCTGGTCGTATGCACATTTGTAAGTACATATGAAGTTAGCTATTTTATATGCTCATTTGTTGTTTTTGTGTTTTATGTAATTCATACTCAATATCTAACATTATAGTAGAATGAGATGAAACATTATTATTTGTATATAATCACATGATTCACCCAAATGAAATCGCATATTTTTTTACTGTTGCAATTTTTTATCCAGGCTTTTATATTAATTTATTCCGTCAATAAAAGAGGGTCAAACACAATTAATTTGGAGACACTACTATTCCGTTATGCTTCAAGCGGTGGACACGGTTTATTTCAGGGAGGGTCTGCGGCGATAAGATGGATAACGCACTGTCCGCCAACAGAGGATGAAGTGCTTAGGAGGACAGTCGCTCTAGATAAGCTCCTGTTTCCTCCTTGTCTCCTCTCTCTTCATGCCCTCTCTTTTCCCTCCGTTTGTCTCCGATGGTACCGCTCTCCTCTCTTACTTCAACCCCCTGCCTCCCCACAACGTTTCTCTTTCTCAAACATAGCCTTCCCGCATATAATACTCACAACTACTTCCCAAACTTCAAGTACCCACCTTCTAATGCCCGCCGTTTCTCCAGGTATTCAGTCCACGCCAACTTGCCCGTGCCAAACAATGATCCGAAAGACCCATACCCACCTTCAAAACTGGAACTCAGAACGCTCTATCCTGGCGGGTTCAAACGACCAGAGATAAAAGTGCCCAGCATTGTGCTCCAATTGACTGTTGATGAGGTTTTGAGTGATGGGTCTGTCCTAGATGTCGTAGACGAAGCCGTCTGCAACTGGGTTGGAATTGTAGTAGTAATGGGTGGTGAAGGTGGTGGTGGGGCAAGATTGTATCAGGCTGCTTGTTGGCTCAAGTCGGTCATTAGGGACCGCGCATACTTGTTGATTGCCGAGCGAGTTGATATTGCTGCCGCTGTTAATGCTAGTGGGGTTGTGCTATCGGATCAAGGTCGGACTCTAATTATAATTCCTCTTGTTTTACTTATGAAGTTTCATTTCTTTTAATTTATCGCAAACATTTAGTTGTTTAGTTGTCTTTTATTGTTTCGAAAAGTTGATTGGCTGCTTGAAGGGTGCTGAAACATGAGTTACTTGAATTGCCTGCTTTTAGTTTGATGCAGTATGTTTGATTGAAAACCAAATTACTCCACTTCGACCCCAATTTCTCGGCAAGTTATTATCCCTTATTTGGTTAAGCTAATGCTCCTATCGTTTATTATTTGTGAAATATTATTTAAACGTCAAGTTTACAATCAACACGCTATTCCGTGATGTGTGTAAGTGTGCTAAATGAGTCCAGCTTTGAAGGAGACTTGTCAAAAGGGGGCGTAGCAAGGTTGATCTTTCATGGAAACATGACCAAAACTGAATGCCATAGCGCACTGAATACTCCAGATTCAGTTAGAAACCATTCCTGCATAACAATAAGTGATCTTTGCATAATTAAAGAGAGTGAGGTAGTGAAGATAAAACTCCATGAGTGCATAGTGGTTTAGATGAACTTGATTCTACACTTTTCAGAATTTGACTTTAGTAGTCACCATTCTTTGAGGGGTGATTATTAAGCCTTTGCAACTTTTTGTGTATGCAACTTATGCTCATTTGCATCAATAGCTAAGTGTGGCCTAGTGTACAAGGCTCTAACATCTCACATTTCTGGTTGGGTTAGATATATATAATCTTACCCCTATATTATAGAAAGGCATTTTTATGATTTGAACCTATAATAAATTTTTACGAAGATGCCTTATACAAAATTTTATAATTATATACACATACTTGTTGAATTTGAACTGTAAATGTTTGTTTTAGCCATTAGACTATATACTAAGTTCTGGTCGTTACAATATCAATTTGTGAATGTGGATATGATGTAATGGACAAATGAAATAAAACTTGTGTAGACAAACCAGGACTCACAGAAAAGATGGGCATAATTTATTATACTGCCAATGTTAAAGCTGAGATTTATGGTGAGTAGCATGACGGGTGATGCCTAATCAATTAGTGGATAGGTGCTTCACTATTATAGTTATGAAGTATACCTTTAAAGTACTTGGGAAGCACCACTTCCATCTTTGTTGTGTGTCCTCAAGTAGGGGCAGCAAATGCATACAAGGACTTCATAAAAAATGTAATCTGGTACCGTTGTGGAAAGTTTTTGAATTGATGCTTGATTGCTCAAAATAGGAGCAGGGAGTCCAATAATGCTATATCCATGGACTCAAATGTATCATCTTAGGAGGTGTTGCCTGTGGGAGTTAGTTCAGTTCCAACTATGTGTCACGACCATATATGGTTTGGCCATGACTATGCTAAGACTATTATGAGCTTGGGACCCACATTAGTCAACAAGCCTTGTGTATTAACTTGAAATATATCATATAAATATAATCAAAGCTAACATAAATATCAGAAAGATTTGCCATCTTATTTGGTATATACACATGATAGCTAAAACTCATTCGAAAATGAATAGGTACACATGAAAGATCTAACAGTATGCATATGTCCAAAATGGCTAATGAAAACATTGAAGTCCTCCAGAAAGGCCCAACCTTGACATGAATAACCATTAAGAAGTGTTCCTTACCTTAAAATCCTGATAATCTGAAAAATGAATAAAAAATATAAATAATTAAATAAAATATATTCATATAAATTTTTATTATCCACTCACCTTGACTATATAGTATAGTATTTAGCTTGCTTTCGGAATTTTCAAGGTGGAATCTAGCATGAAACTCACCCTTATATTTAAATATATCATGATATATTTAGTTACTAATTTCAATTAGGATATAACCTAAGAATGCTTATGAACATAATATTCCTTTCGATGGGGAAATTAATACTTCAAGAATCATATCTCTATTTTATTATGTCTCTTCTCTAATTCAACTTACATATCGTTTTAATATGATTATCTTCAATTTAACATGCTTAATATATTTCACCTAATCATATCTTAATTCCATAATACCCAAACTACAATTTCTCATAACTTACATAAAGTAAATCTCTAAACCTCTAAAATAATTCTAAAATGTTATTCCCTCCAGTTATGAATTATAATACACTTAAAATTCTCATAAATCTCAAGAAAACATTAACTTAAGGGTAAACACTTGGCATTAACTTTTCCTCCAGGAAATTCAGGTTTATACATTATAAATACTTATCCTGAAATTGAAGAAGTTACCTTAAAATATCAAGCTTCTCCTTAATTTCTCTCTCTTTTTTTTGTCCTTCTCTTCTTCCTCTCTACGGCTTTCCTTCTTTTCCTTTTTCTGCTTTTTTATGCTGGAAATCTAGCAGAGCTGCCCCCTTTTCCGTTTTTTATTCACTGCAGGGGTGGCAACATTGGGCCTTCTGATATCCTGTAGAGCAAGCCGCCTACAGCTGCCATTTTCCTTTTTCTGCAGTTTACAGGTGGTCAATATGGCCACTTGCTGCTTCTCCTTTTTGTTTGTTTGTTTGTTGGTTTGTTTCATTGTCCTTTTTTCTCTAATTTTTCTGTTTTTTATTAACTGGCCCCCATAATTCTCCCCGTATAAAAGGAAATTTAGGCCCCAAAATTTTTCTTATCTAGGACATAGGCAGGGACGTTGAGCTCGCTTTTCATCTTCTTGTTAGTTGCTTCTTATTTTTTGTGGTTGCACATGAGACTTTCACAAACAATCTTGTTGCATAGCACTCTATCCTTAGTAAATAAATCTGAACAAGTTCTTTTTTGTATGTCAAATCTTCATTTGAGTTCACCAGTTGTGATTCAAGTACTTGAGAATCATGAACTCCCTTCTTTAAACACCTGTGTAGCATGGAAATGTGGAATGCAACATTAATCTTAGACAACTCTAGAGGCAATGCAAGACAATAAGCTTTCCATGTTTTCTAAAGCGCAAAACTCCTTTCTTTGGTGAAACCTTTAAATAGATTTAATTACCAACATCAAATTCAAGATCACGTCATCTCTTATTAGTATAACTTTTTTGCCTACATTGAGCCGTCTTAAATTTTTCTCTAATAATTCGTACTTTATCTGTATTGACTTAAACAATTTTAGACCCTGTTAGTTCTCTTGCACCTTCTTCATCCCAACAAATAGGAGTTCTACATTTTCTACCATACAATGCTTTTAAGGAGTCATGTCAATGTTAGCTTGGAAATTACTATTGTAAGCAAATTATATCAATGGTCAATGAACATCCCAATAATTTTAAATTTAATCACACAAGCTCGCAGCATGTCTAAAATCTGTGTCGTTTGTTTAGATTGCCTATTAGTTTGAGGATAAAATGAAATAATGAATTTTAATTTTGTACCCATGACATTTTTAAGACTAGGCTAGAATTTATTAGTAAATTGAGAATCTTTATCTAATATAATAATCACGGGTGTACCATGAAGCCTTATAATCTGATCAACATATATCTGTGCTAACTTATCTATAGTAGTAGTCATATTAAAAGTTAAGAAATGCGTTGACTTAGTGAGTTTATATGTTTCTTAACAGTGTGAGGCAAATTCGCCACAAAATCTACACTAATGTGCTCCCACTTTCATTCAGGGATAGGTAATGGCTGTAAAAGTCCTATAGGACATTGATGCTTCGTGTTGGTTTGTTGGCATACTAAATTATTAGAAACATACTTGGCGATCTCCTTCTTCTTAGCTTGCCACAAAAAAAATTTTCTTAAAATTGAATGCATTTTTGTGCTACCTAGATGCATATAATAAGCTGATCAATGAGCTTCTTTCACTATCTCTCTTTTGATGCTTTCTACATTAGGACCATAATCGATTTCCCATTATCAAAGTTCCGTCCTCCTTTATTGAAAAATCAGTACGATTACTACTTTGAACTTCACTAGAAACTTCCATCAATTGAATGTCTTGATTTTGTGCATCATTTACAAATTCGTATAATACGATCTAACTTTTAATGTAGTCAATGACGACCCTGAGTCACCCATAGCAAGATTAACTCTCAAAGATCTTAACTCAATCAACAACGGAAGAGAAACTGCTTGAGTAGGTGCCAAATGATGTGAAGATTTCGTTCTAAAGAGTATATGCTTCCATATTAGCTTTTCTTGGATGATAATCTATGATAAAATCCTATCTTTTAATAATTTAATCTATCTTCATTGTCTCATACTGAATAAGGAGATACTTTAGACTTGTGCTCGGTGGATATTTGGCATATTTCACTATACAAATAGTGGTTTTTAAATTTTAAGAGCAAAGATAATAACTGCAAGTTCCAAATAATGTGTAGGATAGTTCAACTCATGTTACTTAAGCTGTTGTGAGGCATATGTTATCACTCTCTCATTTTGCATTGAAACACAATCTAAATGTTGTCTAGATTCTTTACAAAATATTATATATCCACCATTACCTAAAGGAAGATTAAGAATTAGAGCAGAATTTGACTCTTAAGTTCTTGGAAACTTTCTTTGCATTTTTTAATCCATTGAAACTTTACATTCTTTTTGAGTAGCTTAGATAATGGAGCATCAACTGAGAAATCTTGGACAAAATGACGGTAATATCCAGCAAAGCCAAGAAAATTTACCAATTTAGTAATATTGATTGGAGGATCCCATTTTAAAAGGATCTACACGTATTCCATTAGCAAAGATTATATGACCCACAAATACCACTCTCTCAAGCCAAAACTTATATTTACTAAGCTTGGCATACAATTGTTTCTCTCTTAGAACATGCAAAACAATTCTCGAATGCCCTTTGTGATCCTCTTTATTATGTGAATACACTAGGATACCATCAATATAAACTATCACAAACCTATCTAAATAGAGTTTAAGTATCTAATTCATCAAATCCATAAATATAGTTGGAGCATTAGTCAATCTAAAGGGCATTACTAAGGGTTCATAATGGCCATCCCTTATTCTAAATGCTGTCTTTGGAACATCTATTTCCTTAATCTTAAGTTGATGATAACCAGGGGGCAAATCAATCTTTGAAAACACTTTAGTACCCTATAATTGATTAAACAAATCATCAATATGTGGCAAGGGATAATTGTTATGAATAGTGACCTTGTTCAAATGTTGATAATCAATGCATAATTGATAGTGCCATCTTTCTTCTTCACAAATAATACAGGTGCTTTCCAAGAAGAATCATTAGGTATGATAAATCCATTGCCTAGCAAATTCTATAGTTAAGTTTTCAATTCATTTAATTTTACCAGAGCTATTCTATATGGTGCCATGGAAATAGTAGCTGCATTAGGAACGAGATCAATTAAAAACTTGACATATTTATCAGGAAGCAACCGATGAAGCTCATTTGGAAATTCACAGACAATAGGAATATTTTTCGGTTTAATTGCACTAACCCTTTTATCAATCACATAAGCTAGATAAGCTTCACAACAATTTTTAAGCGATTTCTTCGCAATCGTTGTAGATATGACATGAGGAAAAAACACAATGTTCTCCATAGAAAACAAAATTCTGCCCTCCAAGATGTTCAAAAGACACCTCCTTTGTGAAACAATTCACAGTAGTATGATGAATTTTTAACCAATCTATTCCTAGAATTGCATCAAAGCCCAAAATACATAAAGGAATCAAATCTGCCAATAAGTCATGCTTACCTATCCATACCACACTATTTTTGTAAACATGGTCAGCAATAAAGAAATCTCTTAGTGGAGTTGCTACAATCAGATCATAATTTAGTGATCCCAAATCCCTGTCAGCATGTCATGCAATTGCATGATACACAAATGAATGAATAGAGCCAACATCAATCAGAATATATGCCTCATGAAAAAGAACAGAAACCAATCCTTTAACCACTTTTGGAGACGTCTTAGCCTCTTGTTGAGTCATGGCAAAAACTCTAGCCTGATTTTGAGGTCGACCAGGTTGTCACCCTTGTCTTCCACTAGTGGAGGAACCCACAATGGTGCTGCCAACACAAAACTCTACTTAACTATATTGGCTTGAGATCTTGCCTGATCATTCTTACTTTCACCCTTTTGTATCCCAGGTCTCTGAACTATATTACCAACCTGAGATAATATTGGACAATCTCTCTTTAAATGACCTGTTTGCCCACACGGATAACAGGCCTGAGTACTATGACGGACTGTATTTTCTGTTGAAAATTCGGTAGAGTTTCGTCTGTAATACGGCTGTTAAGTTGATACAAAACCTGCACAAATCCCCTGTACAATTCACCAAATACCTCCAAATAACTCCATCATCCAACAACGCACAACATTCAACACACAGGATCCAAATGCCACAATAAAATTCGTGGCTCCAATGTTGTGTCTCCGGACACAACATTGGACATAGAGATGCCACTAGGTACCTGTTACAGACCACAATAACCTGCGAATGTATAAAT
>JAOVVI020002388.1:0-21241 GCA_028571085.2 Nepenthes alata | reverse complement strand
ATATATATAATGATCTGTCTGGAGACCTTGAACCAATAGGTAGGTTGCGTGTGGTCAAACGCCTGTCACCCACAACTTTGTCCACTAACTTTGCAACCTGCCCACTAACTCTGCAGCCCAACTGACAGCCTGTCGACAAATCCTGAATAGACATCTGTCCACTGCTAGTTGCCATCTTCCACAGTCTCCAAGGTCCAGCTGCTATCGGAGAACTTGACCGTTCTCCATAGCCATCCGGTCAACTTTTCCGTTGACCGTCTCCTTGCTACCCGTCCGCCATCCAACAGCACTTTTGTAGCCCTCAAACGGTCAACCTTCTGTTGACGGGATTCAGTTAGCCGTCTGCCGGTCAATCTCCATTGACCGTCCACTATTCTCCTCCGGTCAACGCGGATTTGTTCTCCACAAATCCTCCGATGCCGAACCAGTTTGTTGGGTTACCCACAAGGGAGTGACCAGACCCAACATAATGTTCCTAGTTTTAATAAAAGGCATTAATAGCTTTTTTTTTTTTTTCCTTTTCTCAGATCACTATGTATATTGTACTGCTATCAATTCACTACAGCCTGATGATATGTATGCTGATCAGAATTTTGTACGATGCTTACAGGATATGAAATCTGTGGGTTTACAGTATCTAGAAGCTATTCGCAAGCTGCAAAAGTTTGGATTCGAGCCAACTCGAACTGTCTATTTGTCATTTGTGCCCGATGAGGAGATTGGGGGGCATGATGGAGCTGGTATGTTTGCTGAGTCTGACGTGTTTGAGAAAATGAACGTTGGAATTTTGCTTGATGAAGGATTGGCATCACCAGATGAGGATTATCGGATATTTTATGCGGAGAGGTCGCCATGGTGGTTGGTGATTAAGGCTAGAGGAGCTCCTGGGCACGGGGCAAAGTTGTATGATAATACTGCTATGGAGAATTTGCTGAAGAGTATTGAGAATATTAGGAGGTTTCGGGCCTCACAATTTGATATGGTGAAGGCTGGCCTGAAGGTGGAAGGCGATGTTATTTCAGTTAACATGGTGTTTCTGAAAGCTGGCACTCCTTCTCCCACTGTAAGCCTATTTCTTGATTTCCTGTATATATATAATCCACTTATTTATGAATGACTTTTGACTTTTCGCATTATACATGAGTATAATTACACTAGTTTAAGCTATTCAGTTTGTAGATACACTGAAATTTTTACTTGCCTAACTAACTGATTATATGTCATCCAATAAAGTTCGAATTCTCTTACTCCACTTATATATCATACAAATATTTCTTTCATTCAAGGGTGCCTAATATAACTAGTTCAGCACTGACTCAAAATTTTTCTGAATGTATTTGTGCCTCACATAACATAGATATATCTGACTAAAAATTAAACTCAATACCAATTGAGATTAAAATGACTCATTGTTAATATGTTTAACTATGCTTTTAGATATTTTGAACAAACTTAAAGTTGACATGTCTGTAAAGTAAACCCAGTATGATAAGGTCTAATTTGCCGCCTTATATGAATCATTCTCAGTATATTAGATGGTCCAATATTTTGGTCGTTCATTGTATATTACAAGTTATTTTGGATCATTATTTCCACTCTTAATGTGACACATTGTAAACTAATGACCTCGAGTGATCATCTTTTTACCCTAAACAATCGCCATTTTTTTCGAGTCAAATTTTCTAATAAGAACATGTAATTTGATGCTGCAAATGAACTAGTTGCTCTAATGGCATCTTGGCTATGTTCTGTATTATTGAGAGTGAAATGCAATGTGTTCAAGTCATGTTTCATTGCCCTATAACATTTTGAAAAACCTCAAACTAAGCCAAATTTATTAGTTAGATCATTAGCTAAGGGGTCTTAAATTGTTCCTCTTTATGTTTATGTGAGGTGGCTTATTTGAACACGTGTCTTGTGATCTTTTCAATTTGGTTCATGTATTCATGATATAATTTTGAGGTCTCTACCTTGGAAAAGTTGTGGGAACATTGAGAAGAATACCTGTGGTGCTGGGCTTTAGGAGAACAGATCCTTGAAAGAATGGCATCATGAGGGGTCTTGGCAGGTTGCTGGGTGGTAGACTGCCTACTTGCCAAGGCCAATGGCCTGAGTTCGAGGTATGAAGCCCACAATTTTACATCCCTTATCCCAGAAATTGGGGTGTTGCATCATATGAAGAGATAATAGTCAATGCATGTGCACACTCATATGGAGTTCCATATAAAATGAATTGCCTGCGAGCTTCTGTGTCATCTATTTGCATTCAATTTTATTTGTATTATATAGCAATGGATCAGTGGGAGGTGTTAGCATCTAATGGATTTACTAATTCTTTTCCTCATGATCTCAAGACCATGAGTCGGATGACAATAGTTGCTCCTCTTCTCATAATTTTGATGTTGTTTCTCTGTTGGCCATAGGGTTTTGTCATGAATTTGCAACCCTCCGAAGCTGAAGCAGGTTTTGACATTCGGGTCCCACCCACTTACAACCAAGAGTTTTTGGAAAAGAAAATTGCTGAAGAATGGGCCCCTGCAGCACGCAACATGACATTTGAGGTAAGAATTGCTTTGCAAGAGATTGTACCATGGTCTGAATATTTTGTGCATCCTATCTAAATAATAATGACAATGCATTATCAAAAAACTGTGTGCCAAGGTACAATAATCACCTAGACTAGATCTGCCAAACCAAGTGGAATAGCAAATCGGATTTACATAGCCGACCCCATTATGTGGGACTAAGGCTTTGATTTTGTTGACTAGATATGCCAACTATGATATTTAGCGGGGCTGTACATAGAACAAAATATTGGTATTGGCTCTCCTGATACCAATATGTTTCAGTACCGTAATAAAATTGCGATATATCAATTGATATTCCTTTCTTAGGTTATGATTCGCAAGAAAAAAAATTATGTCTGATACCGATACATATTTTTTCAATATGTTTAATACCAATATAGCCACTACCTATACTTATATTTTCATCAGTAATATTATCTTTTAATGTTCTAGGAACCTGCAGGATAATGATGACTATATATTCTCAGTAAACCTTTCAATTTATCAGAAGTAAGATGCAAACTTACAGAGTATGTTGTACAATTTAATATGGCCGACCTTGTTTGAGATGCCAAGTATCTGTGCACAAGCAGAATAGCTAAATATTTTGAAGTATACATTCCTGAGTTGGAAAGTCAAAAAAATAAATTGTAAAAGATACACAGAGGGAAAGAAAGGAAGAAAGACACAACCACCTCATGACTGTAGTTATTTTAAATAGGTCACATTAGCACATATTAAGCTTGAGGATGGGTGGGAAAAGTTTGCCAGATTTATCTACAGAGATTGAGTGCCTTGTATACTCTGTTTAGTCTGCCTAAGCTCATCCAAATATGTCAAAAGAAGTATGCATTGATTCACTGTCTGCCATTTCTTTTGTTCTCGTCAGAAATTGATGTATTTGTTTGTCACTATGGCTGATGTTTGCGATAGAAAAACTGAAATATAGATACTTTTGCATCATATGCTTTCTAGTTCTGGTTTTCCATTTGCCTATTATCTAATTAGGATAATAGCTTAAGCAGTTTAAGCAGAAGGTTCCCGTGTTTGACAAATGGGGAAAGCCTGTCCTTACAGCTGCCAACAATTCGAACCCATGGTGGGTCCTTTTAGCCGAAGCTGTCCAAAAAGCTGATGGAAAACTTGGTAAGCCGGAAATATTTCCTGCCTCAACAGATGCACGTAGCTTTCGACAACTAGGATTTCCAGCTATTGGATTTTCCCCTATGGCAAACACTCCCATTCTACTACATGATCACAATGAGGTAATCTTTTATTTTATTGCTTTATATGTAAAGGATATTTACGATGATCTAAACACTTAAAATATTGGCCAATAGAGTTAGTTAATGGCTAGGGGGGGGGGAGAGAAAATGCAAGGTTAGGAAAACTTTGAGTGAAATAATAAAAGATAATTTAAAACTACTTCTATTATTCAAGAATATTACACTAAATTAAGTGGAATGACGAAAATGAATTCATATAGCTTATCCCATTTAGTCGGATCTAAAACTTTGTTGTTATTGGTCGTTGTGTTATGTGTAATGTACATTTACACTTTCTGTACATCTGAGTATGGGATGTTGGTCCCTAGAGGTCAAGCTGAGCTGCTCACAATGTGATTATCACTTGTTTTGCTTGCTGCAGTTTCTCAATCAGGCTGAATATCTGAAAGGTGTTGACATATATGTGTCCATAATCAAAGCTTATGCATCATATGAAGGGCAAGCAGATGACAGAGCTTCCAAGGATGAGTTATAACTTGAAGGAAAAATAGAAGGATTCTTTGCTCCCTTTACTGGAAGACTGCACCCGGCATTGCTTTTCAGCTATGATGTAAGAGAGAAAAAATGATTATCAATTTCTATTTCAGCTGAAGCGGATTTATATAGCCGAACCTACCTAATAAGATATAAGACTTTCTTGTCGTTAAACATGTTGTACTAGTACCGGTGGATGAGAAGTCACCTTGTGACATTATTTTGTAGAATAATGTGAAGATTCTGTTAAGTTGTCATTTTTATTGTGTAAATTGAGTGTTCCTTGCCCTTTCTGTTTCCTGTTTCTGCTAATCTTGTCATGGATTTGGTTTGGTCGAGCTATTGAACTGTACCATTGAAGCTGGCATCAACCATTTCGTTTTTGCTCTCTATGAAGCGTAGATCAGGATAAACTAAATGGCAATTTTCACATTAATAATTCAAGTTTACTTTTTGATATTGTTGAAATATGCAAATATATATATGTATATATACAAATATTTCATAGTCAAATTATCTAAAGAAGGTTCAACTACAGCAGTTTGAGCTTCAAGTTATGAGTAGTTGATGCGAGTCTCACATTGGAAAGCTTAAGGCAAAACCTCCAACTTATAAGTTAGGGGGCTCTCCCTCCTACTAGACCGGTCTTTTGGAATGAGCTCTCCCTCTGGCTTATGCTCGCATCAAATGGTGCTTTCATTGAGAGCAGTCCTGGCCCGGAGAGGGCTACCTGTGGAGGGTTCTGACCGGAAAGGACTACCTGCGAAGGGGCTGACCTGTTGTCGGTGCGCCGGGGCGGAGTAAAGCGTCGCAGAGTGAAAGCCGCCGAGTGAAGTGTCGCAGAGTGCAGCCGTCGAGGTCGCGACTGTTGAATGAGAGAGGAATGATGCAAGTCCCACATTGGAAAGCTTGAGGCAAAACCTTCAGCTTATAAGTTAAGGGGCTCTCCCTCCTACTAGTCCGATCTTTAGGGATTGGCTCTCCCTCTGGCTTATGCTCACATCAGTAGTAGTACCACAAACGGTCTACTGTATCCGATGTGATCCTGTGCAGTTTCGTTGAAGTGAAAGGGTGGGAAGAATTCTTTCCGATATTTGCCATATTGCTATTTTGGCCTGTCTCACTGATACTTTTAGGGTTTGAAGATCATTTTTTCTTGTTCCTAAGTCCAATAACAATAACAATAAAATTTTTAAGTATTCTAAATAGGATTAGATATATAAATTTATTTTCGTTATTTCACTGATGTAGTACAATATTATTCTAAAATATAAATAATTTTAATTTATATATATATATTTTTTTATTTTTTTATTCAATAATAATTAACTCATATTTTTTTCATAATAGAAGTTATGGTTTCTTTCCGGATTATGCTTTTAAATGTGAGATTATATTCAATTTTTTGTTAGTTTGATTCATCGGACATTTAGATTTCAGCTTTTCATAAGCTTTAGTATATATTTTGATTTTCTTCGTTATATTTATGGACGCATTGTTTATTATATATATATATTAATACTTATTAAAATTTTGACTCATAATTTTATTATTCTTACCCCTTCAAATTAGTAGGCTATGAATATATTATAGGAAGTTTAGATGTAGATTTAATTAAAGTTTAATATATTTTTGGTGAGTATAAGTCTTATATTCGGATTGTATTCATATCGGGTGTATTTTGGTATTGTTTGGGGCGACAACCAAAATGAGGATTATAAATTTTATTATTACAGAATCAAAGTTTGGTTTATTGTCACTATTAGGATATTTATGGCTTTGGTTTGTAGTGAACCAGTATTTTTATTAGTATTGTTATTGATTACTTTTTTTTACGATCGTTGGAGAACAGGTCACGATTATTTTGTTTATTTGGATGAGTTATTCGATAAAATCTTATGAATAATTTGTATTCTGAGTGATTATTATTGAATATTGAGGTCGTATAGATTATTGTCAAGTCAAATCCAGAATTGATATTTATTTTAGTTATTGTTTTATTTTGAGATTTTATTATGTAAATTATTTATATTCTAAATTATTATTATTACCTACTTTAATTCGAAATCCTAATAATTTTGAATGGATAATCATTTAAAAAAATATATTTTCATCAAATATTAAATAATTAAAAAATTATATTTATAAATTAAAGCTACAAACCTATTCTTAATCCCTTTTCCTTATGGGTTTTGAGATACATTATATTCGGTCTATTATATCGGTTATTTTTTGATAGATTATCACACTTAAATAATTTTTTCATATTCTATTTTCTTAGAAGGTCAAAAATAGCAATCCATGTAACAAAATTTACTAAGTCTAGAATAAGAAGATCCCTAGCTACCTAGTTTTATTAGACAAAAATGACTATCAAAATTAGAAAATGAATAAGTAGGTTCATTTCTTCGCCGCTCACGCAGAGGGTTGGTTCTTTTTTCAGTATGCCCAGTCCACAAGCAACAATATATTGAGTTGAATGTCTTCGCCGCTAACGCAGAGGGTTTGTTATTTCGATTCTTCCTTTTCGTTCCATAATTATCGAATTCTCTCGATTCTCTTCGCAAAACTGAAAACCAATCCCCATCCATCAGAGAAGAACGACGTCTGCCTGCGATTCTGGGCAAATTGGGATTCAATTCCTACTTCTTCGTGTCCCAAGACCGGCGATCTAGCCACATCGAGTGGCCTTCAAGTCATAGAAAGCTGTTGCGTAGTAATAATTGATACTGTCCCACAATATTTTCGTAGTATAATTCCTGTAGATTTAGAGCGAGTGAGTTAGAGAGAGAATGTCGCTGAGGATAAAAGCAGTGGTGGATAAGTTTGTGCAGGAGCTGAAAGAAGCACTGGATGCCGACATACAAGACCGAATCATGAAAGAGAGAGAGATGCAGAGTTATATCGAAGAGCGTGAGCGTGAAGTCGCCGAGCGCGAAGCTGCTTGGAAGGCCGAGCTCTCTCGTCGTGAGGTACTTTTCGCTTATTCAATCGAATTCTCCGACTTTTTTGAAACCGTTAATTATTTTCTTCTTCCCTTCTGCATTGGTTGGCCATGAAGCTCTCAATTAGCGCATGGAATCTTGATTGTCAATAAAAATAATTCTGGTTTTATAAGTGGTTGTTAATGACTACGTTGTGTTGTATACATTTATCTTCGATGCATGATACAAGATGATTTCTTTATAGAAATTCTTATTCTTAAATAGAAATAAAAATGGGACTGTAAAAGGGGTTGAGCGGTCTGCTCGGGATTTAATCCCATGACAGCGTGCCTCATTCTAGTCGATGAGAATGATAATTGAGAAATTAGTTTTGACAAAACTGACTAATAGTTTTGGACAGATGGAGTATTTCTCGACAGTCAGGGCATTGCTATATGGCTCCAAATTATATTCTCTGGCACTGTTTCTTTGACCACTATCATGCTTTGTGATTGCCAGTGTTGCTAAAACCTGACACCTCACTGTCTCTTTCTTACTGATTTGTTCAAGCAGGGGTGTTATGCTGTGAAACCAATGTTAGGCTCTACTAAGCGTCTAATACATGCCTTAGCTTCACTAAAGAAAAACTGAGACTTACGCATTTATGCCCTCTTGAAAATGAAAGGCCGCCTGCTGATTATACGCCATTCTTGTTTGTCTAGTTGAAGGAAATGTGTCATTGTAAATTTCCTTTTAGTTTTTTTCTTTCTTCTTTCGTTGTGTGTGTACGTGGGGGAGAGGGGAGGAGAAATGTTTTTGAAGTCCTGTTTGTTTTGGCTGTTGTGCAGGAAATAGTGTATTTGATGTATTACGAACAGTATAAGATGGGCGAAGCTGAAAATCTATTTAGTTAGCTCGGAGGATAATTTGGAAGATTGACCCACCCAGAAATCTTTTAGATGGAATGAAAGTCTTTACTAACTAATATGGGTCATGCAATCTGATTCTACAGTTTCTTTGGGGTGAGAAATCGCCTTTTAAGTCCTGTTTGTTTCAGCTGTTGCACAGGAAGTACTATTTTTGACTTATTGCGAAGAGTATAAGATGAGCATAACTGAAAATCTACTAAGGTATCTCAGTACCTAATTTGGAAGATTGGTCCACCAAGAAATTTTTTGAGATGGAATGAAGTCTATAATAATATCGGTCATTTAATCTAATTCTACAGTTTATTTGGATTGAAGTGGTGAAGAAGGAAATGGGAGCGAACATCCCTTATTTGGATGGTGAAGTGTGGAGAGTACTGCAGGGATTCCCAATTACAATAGCCACCACTTTAATATGGTGAGATCCGGAGATGAAAGGATTCCTTGATTACTTTCACATTTTCTTGGTTTACTGCTTTGTCATATCAGTGAAATGGCATCAAAGTGGAAACTTAAGGTACCCTAGTCATGTGGTATTATCTCTTTTACTCTCTTCTCTTGGCTGGTTATCTAAACAATCAAAGTGGTCTTACCCTTCTCTCCCTCCTCCCACCTACAATTTTGAAATATCTCTCCTCCTGCCGTGGTTGTTATTGACATAAACTATTACTTAAATTGTGACAATATAATCATGTATTAGTTGTGGGCATAGTATTGTGCTATACTCAACTTTAGACAGCCCCACTCTTCATGACACTCAAACGACACCGAGATGTTTGAAAGTAAGTTCATACACATACAAGGAATTTTCTAGCCATGTGGTTAGTGATTATATTGTGTTGAATACCACTATGCCTTTCACATATCTTAATCCAAGACCGCACCTGTAACTCACTAACAAAATGGAAATCATGTAGATTCTATTTTCAGTCGGATAACTGTCTTGTACTCTAATTATCTTCAGTTATTGACTACAAGATGAGATGATTTCCAAGTTCCTGCAGCATCTTCTAGTCGGTGTAACTGCTTAAGAAGGGAATTGACATTTCTAAATTCCTGCGACTTTTATCTGGAGATGGGAATTTGCTAGACCATTCACAAGAATCGGTTTGTATGCAAATTTGTATTCAATTTGCAGAAAGAAATTTGGGGTTCTATTAGTTGAAGACATTTAAGGTTCTGATAGTTGCCATTTAACTAAGTAGTGAAGAATTTTGAAATCAAGAGTAACCTGAAGGTCCCACTTATCCAAAGTAAATGTCCTGGTTTTAATTCCCACCTACCCATTTCCTACCTCCCGATCTACCCATCAAAAAGAAGAAGTGGAGAACTAGAAAAGCCATTTTAGGATCTATGCTATCAGAACTGGAACTTATAAAGAGGAAATTCATCTTGGAATTCAAGTAAACAGAGAATAGATAATCACAAGCTACTGTTTTCCAAGGTGTTATTCTGTGTACCTGTTTCTGAGATCTGTTCTGCGGGCAACCTTTGTCTAGTTTGTGTTTTCTAAAGGATCAAGTGTAGACCTGTGGGAGTCCAGGACCTGGAGGCCTGCTTTATTTTGCCCCCTGTCTCTAACTTGTTGGTTTTGTTCCCTTCTATTCATTTTTTCCTTTTTTTTGGGGGGAGGGGAGTTAAGGTAAGAAAAGAAAAGGAACATGAATTAAAGTGAATAGTTTTTGACCATTTTGTCTTCCCTCAACTGACCCTATCTAGGTCATACCGGCAAACCACCAAATAAGCATCCTATTTGCCATAAATTCTGTTGTTGTCTTTCCTGCACTAAGAAAAAGCCCAATTCATGGAATACATATTGGCCTCGATATTGTGACAAAATCGAGATATATTGTCTTATCAGCCAATATAATGGTCGATATTGCCCCTTTGTTTCAATTTGCAAAGAAAATTTGCATATGATATCAGTAGGTATTATTTGATACAGTCAATATTGATATTTTGATCTATCCACCTACTTCTACTTTGTCAAATGGTGCGAGTCAGATATAACATCAATTATAGCATTGTAAATTATCCAAGGCCTGCAAAATGAAATCTCGATGATCTTGAATGACTACATTACTAATACTGCGCTTATTCCCATCCTCATTCCTATTGCTTCAGCTATCAAACTTCACATTTTTTCTCTTCTTGTGATACATAGGGCTGCCTGCATTATGCTTCCGTTAAAGCTCCCCAAACCGCCCCCCTCCCCCCAAAAAAGATTCTGGCAAATTTTGAGTAGTCTCTGAGATCAATTGCAACGTTATTATTATTACTTTTTATTTTGGAGCATATTCTTGAGTAAAAATTATCAATGTTCAAACAGGGTTGAAGTTCATCTGCTCAAGATTTGCCCTTCACATGCATTGTGTACATTCTTATGTTGCAGGCAGAGATTGCTCGGCAAGAAGCTAGGCTGAAGATGGAAAAGGAAAATCTGGAGAAAGAGAAAAGTGTTCTGATGGGAACTGCATCTAATCAAGACAACCAAGACGGTGCTCTTGAAATCACTGTCAGCGGTGAGAAGTATCGATGCCTCAGGTTTGCAAAAGCGAAGAAATAAGGCTTATTTGTTGAAGGAATTTTCAGCCGAGGTAAAGATCTTCTCGCCTCTGCTCCTTTGTTTACCAACGATCCAACGATTTTATTCATTTTAGCCAATCATTTGGATTACATGGATGCATAAATCTGTAAATCCTATTACTAGTATGATCGAATTCAACAACAAAAGAAGGGATGTGTCGATGAACAAAATGTTATTGCTGGTATTCTTTTGTGCAGGTTTTAGAATTGGTTTGCCTGTGTGTTGTGGAAAACTCAGCTATTGTTTTGGTTATGATGATATACTCATCTGTTGATTAACAATATAGCAAGTGTGCAAATTCAGCTGACATTATTACTTATTTTATCGTTTTTATTTAAATTTTTCTGTCAAATATTTCATTTTTGACAAAAACTCAGTAGTGTTGTGATGCAAGGAAGAGGAAAGTAGAAGAGAGGAAGTAAAAGAAACTGAAATGAGGAGAAGAAACAGAAGTAGGATCAGATAGAAAAGAAGTAGAGATTAGGAGAAAAAGAATAAACTAAAGAAAGAGAGTTCACGAGAGAGAGAGAGAGAAAAATTACAATCACTTAATATTTTATTCAACTCATTAATTATGCCTCAAATAATAGAGTTTATCGTCATTATATAGAGAAATCATAATCCTATAATAATTTAAAAATAAAATAATTGTCTAATTAAATATGATTTAATTTTTTCAAATAAAAAATAAAATCTTACAGATAAAATAAAATAAAATATTTTTTAATTGCAAATCAAATCAAATTTTTTCTTAATTAAATAAAATTAAATCTCTTCTAATTTGAAATATTTTTGATACCACGTCATGTTGGCATGATTCTATACTCTTAACACGTCCTCTCACACAAAAGTCCTTTTAAGCATGAGATCTGGATCAAATATGTAAGTTTATTATATATTATGTGCCGAGGAATAATAATAACAATAATAATAATAATAATATGAGAGGTCTAGAAATCTGACATAAAAAGTTTACTTGATGAATATTGATCAGATATCATATTAAGCAATTAACATCTGATGGGTTTGGTTTAAGAATGAATTTGATTTTCTGTGTGTGTCAAACTCTCTCCATGGCAGATGCTTGTTTCTAGGCAGATCTAAACCAATTAGTAAGATTGGATCAAGTTACTTTGTAGGGAAGCTGAGTTTCTTCAGATAACAAGAACAGGAAATTGTTCACCTGAAAAATGTTGGGTTGATCTTGCCCACACATTTCATACAGGGTACTTTCTCTTAATCTTAGCCGTTGATTTGTAATTTTATTATTGTGATTTTATTAATTATAATAATATCTAATTTAAATTAATTTTTAAAAAATAGTTGAACTATTATTATTTATTATTTTAGCAAACAGCTGAAAATAAGAAAAGTAAATTGATCAAGATTTTTTGAGGTCATAAATATAGGGTCCATTTTATGCTAAATGGTGGCCCCATAAATGATATTTTCATATTAATGACTATGATAATTGTTAGATATCTGAGTTTTATTACTATTATATATATTAATTGTGTTAAAATTATTAAAAATATGTGTAAATTTTATTTTATTTTAATTTTTTTTATTAAAAATAATAAATTTAATATAATTAAATATATAAATAATATTATTTTTAAAAGATATTATTTGTACTCTTTGAAATCCAATTACCAGACACTGCTGCCCCTGTTCTATTTCTACACGTGAAAAATATGAGAACAGTAGATATTGGTATTCAGAATATTTATTGGTCATAAATAGATTGTACGAATAATAATTTTTTTTTAAAAAAAAAAAGAGACCTTATTTTAAGAGGGAATTATTAAGCGAAAAGATTATATATTTTTTTCATATTTTTTCTAAAAATATGTTCAAATTTTTTAAGTCAAGACGGACAACTATATAATAAATTAAAATATTTATATTTTTTAGAAACATAATATTAAATTGAGTAAATTAACAAAATAATCAACATTTGATGAAAAATTGAAAGTTTTATTATTAGTGAGTTATATTTTGAAATTAATAAATGTAAATTTGTCTGATTTTTATTAATATAATGTGCTGTAACTTAATTATATTTCAAATTCACTGTACGGCTTCACTTTATTGTAAACCAATTAACAGAAAATATCATTTCTCCCTGAAACCGCAGGCCATTGATTTGATTGTCAGAAACTGCATAACAAAGCAGATCTGGAGAGCTGTGGTCGGTCATCGAATCCCCTCTCTCTTCAACACGCAGATTCCATTCGTTTTCTCCTTCTTCTGGACATTTCAGGCTGATTTCTCCGTGAAAAAAATCTGTATCCATCGTCAGGAGGATCGAAACAGGAGCGATAAAGAGGGAAAAGATAATGGAGTGCTCGTCAGAATTGGTGCCGTTTCCTCTGCTGATCACGCCGATCGAATCAAATTACAGAGCATGCACGATTCCTTACAGATTCCCCTCTGATAACCCTAAGAGAGCTACACCGACTGAGATCGCTTGGATTGATCTTTTCTATAATTCGATTCCTTCTTTCACGTAATCTCGTACATTTCTCTTTTATTTCAATGTGTTCTTGATAGTTTGATTTCTGTTTTTATAATATCATCGGTTTAATGGAGTTCGCTCACTTTTGCTAAAAAAGAAAAAAAAAATCTCAATTCACTTTATCATGCTTTTGACTGAATCAAGTCAGGGCTTCGTAGTTTGATAAGGAATGACCAACAGGAAAATCGAGCTCTCTCACTTTATGACGATTCATTTACTTTGTTGGCATTGTTTAGCGATGAATACTGCGTTTTCTACTTTCCTCGTACTCGTAGTACCTCAGTTTTCTCCCCTTGCTTATTTCTTTTATGATTAATTTCTTTCCAGCTGCCTCCTATTTGCATTTGTCTTCAGCTGGCCGAAACTTGTTTAATTTTGACCTCCAGTTTCGAATCTTATTCGTTCAGCTCTGAATAAGTTTCGACGAGGTTGCTGTTGGTTCTTTTTGTTCACTCTTATTCTTTAAATGCCTTATTCATCAAAAGGAGCAAAGTAGAGAAATTGATTTTCATCCTTATTTTCTCATACACTTCGAATATAGTAAGGTTGTTACTTTGTCACCTGAGTGTTACCGGGTCAAATTACAGAAGAAATTTCTTTATATTATGGGATTAAAGCTTCATAAATCTAACCTAGTCAAAGCCTGCCACTGGGAAACTTAGTGCGCTAGATCACCTTTTATTTGATGCATTGTCATATGGTGTGGCTGTGGTTATTATCATCTGGTCAAGGCTGCTTAGGTTCTTAATTTCAGGGGCTGGCTCGGTGGGTAGCCTATCTGAACAATTATAGTGGTTTTGTCTATGATTCTCTAGTAACTCTTATCTTGCTTGGTCTTGGTTCAGCAAACGGGCAGAGAGTGATGAAACGGTTCCCGATGCTAAAGCTAAAGCTGAGAAGTTTGCACAAAGGTACTTTAAGTTCCACTTTACAATTTTATAGTTTCCATGCTGTGGCAGAAAACTCTTGCTTATTGACCACACAACTATTATATAACAAATGGAAAAAATAAAAAGGTATTCATAGGTCTATAATGGGAAAAAAAAGTGTTCATAGGTCAATTAATTTTTTCCATGTGGTGGTGTGAAAAGGACCGTTGTTTTCCCTCACAAGTAATTCTGTGTTATAAAAATTATTTAAGTTTGTTAGTTCATCATTGACATTGTAATTTGCATTAATTCACGAAATAAAAATAGTCTCATCCTTCTCATTTCTCCATATGTGATTATCAGATAATCTCAGTAGAGGCCTGGGGTTTCTTTTGAATCATTATCTCTAAGATATGCTCTTTTGATGGGAAAAGATCCGAGATTTTATAGTATGTATTCACAAAACTTTTGTCAAAATCAATATTAGTTGTGTTCTGTTTTTTTGTCCATGTATTCATGTTTGTGTCATATACATGAAATCAACCAATATAGATCATGTTCATTCACCAAAAAAAATCCATGCTAGTGTCACAAGTATAACTTTCTGTTTCCCTGGGTGTTCATGACATCTGTTCCCAAAGGTATTCTGAAATACTTGAAAACTTGAAGAAAGATCCAGAGAGCCATGGGGGGCCACCTGATTGCATTGTAAGTCAAAATTTTGGGAAGTTATATTTGGATTATGGAACTTCTGCCATCATTATTTTTGTTTCATTGATGGCTACTGACAAAGTAGTGACTGATCCCTATCTTTTCCCATTGTTTCTGGTGGCAAGTTAGCTTCTATGCAGGCTTCGTGAGCAAGTCCTCCGAGAAGTTGGATTCAGAGATATATTTAAAAAAGTGAAGGTAGAAGCTCACAACATATGTTAACTCTTGAAAGAATGCACACTGCATTTAAGATCTCTGTTCTTGTGATTCATCCTTGGACGAATTGGACTCAATTTCTTAATCCAATTACTTTCTTCATTTCCTGCTCTATTTAACATTTATGTTGCTATAGGACGATGAGAATGCTAAGGCCATATCCCTATTTGGTAATGTGGTCCACCTAAATGATGCCATCGAAGATCAAGGGAGACGCTTGGAGAATCTGATCAGAGGAATTTTTGCAGGCAACATATTTGATCTTGGCTCTGCACAGGTACCTTGAGAATTCGGCTTCTGTAATTTCAAGTTATGAACTTAGGCCATCTTAGCTTCTGATCTGACACTTCATGTGTTTTTTCTTAGAATTGCTGAGAGTTCAAGAGGATCAAAATTTTAGTGTTTTGTGCTAAAATAAATTCTAGTATGTTAAAAAATAAGATTTAGCAAATGTAAGCCTCTTGCAGTTTCTTATGGTGCTCCCGTGGGCACACACACATTTATATTTACCTATCCTCTTGTAAGAGGCTCGAATGACTCTGGAAAAAGTGATAGGAAGTTGAAAAAATATCACTTCTGCAACTTTAGTTAATATTTACGGCTGTCATAATTTACTATTTCTGACCACAGGCATTAAAACTGAGAGCATCCACAGGCATTAAAACTGAGATATCATTTGTAGGAGGCTAACTCAAATGAAATAGTGTCTACATCCATGAATTTTTTTTTTGTATACTTGTCTACCTGTGAGAGCATCCTACAAAATGTTTCTTTTCCCAAGTAGATTTTGATATGATCTATACCTTCAATTCTTTTAGGAGTGCAGCAGCATGAGCTAGTTGCCAAACTCTTGGCCATAACTATAAACATTTACATGTCATAGTATAGAGGTTCGATTCCTAGTTCCTTGTTGCGCTTGTCCCTCACCTGAGGGACACACATAGCACTTCATATTTTGAGGTGCTCCAGAAAGTCAAGTTTCCTATATTTTGTGGGGCAATTCTTTTAGTTTTCCACCTCTGGAACCTATATATCCTTCTACATAGTATATTTTCAGCATGCTTACACGTTCTTTTCTGTCATCTATGCATTTGTTGAAGCTTGCAGAAGTATTCTCAAATGATGGTATGTCCTTTCTGGCTAGTTGTCAGAATCTTGTGCCTCGCCCATGGGTTATTGATGACTTGGACAATTTTAAGCTTAATTGGAGTAAGAAGTCCTGGAAAAAGGCAAGTCCCAGTTTTGGACTAACAGAAGATTTCTGTCTTTTAATATACGTATATAACATATCTAAACATTCTCTTGAAATGACTTTATATTTGCTTTTCTCTGAACTAATTACGTTATTAACTTACAATTACAGGCTATCATTTTTGTTGATAATTCTGGTGCAGATATCATCTTGGGAATTTTACCATTTGTAAGAGAGTTACTAAAACGACAGACACAGGTTTGACTCCAGCGCCATTTATTTGCTTGCTAAAACAACACACTATATGTTTGCTAAAACGACACACATATTTATTTTAGGTAACTTGACTCATAGAGCAAGTCAATTTCATACTTGTGGATTCTTCCATGCTAGAGCACAAAAGAACGGTAACTGAATTTGCAGTCAAGGATCACCATATGTTTTCTAATCTTGGTGTAGGGTACTATCATTTTGTTTAGAGAAAAAACTGAGATTTTTTGAGGACAGCAGTACAAATGTGGATATGTAATTTTAACAAATTATGCTGCTTCCTTTTGCCTGTTTGCGTACATTATCAGGATTATATTGCTTGATCGGCATATTTCCAGAAACTTCTTTGGTTTGATGAAGAGAGATTTGATAAGTAGGATGACAATTATTAACTCTTGAATTGTGTGAAATGTTTCTACATCAATGTGACTATGCATGCAGATCTTATCGGGATATTGTCTTTCTAATTTTATTTGAGGTTATCTGAGATAAAATTATTTTTTGTATGTCTATTGGCGTCATGGTAGTATTCCATGTTAGGCTCATGACCCATTGTTTGGTGTTCGATTGATAGATTATTGAAATGAAATGGGGTCAAAAAAATTTTGCGTGATGTTGGCACGAATTTTCACTTGAACAAAAACCGATAGTGTTTGGCAACATGTTTGCATGGGTTTTTGTTCGAACGAAATCATTGTCAGGAGTTTCCACTTGATAGTGGCATAAGTTTTCACTCGATTGAAACTCTTCAAACTTGTCCCGCATGAGAATAGCTCAACTTGCACTCAAACTATAGACTTCCACATAGATTCCACATGATGTCCGTGCAATAGGTGCTTGACCAGCTCGCGATTATGAATACATGTTTTGATTTTAGGTCAAATGAAGAGAGTTCATTTTAAACACAGTGGAGAGCCAAACAAAGAGAAAGGAGATAAACGTAAATGGGGAAGCTTTGGCCATCAGCTTGGGTTACAAATTGTGTTCCAACCTTAGTTATGCTGTTCTAGTTATAGTGTAAAACATTTCATGGGTTGATTTCATTTTGTTTGTTTATTTGTTGTTCATCACTTTGGGTTTGTACACCTATAATGTGTCATTTAGCCAAGTGTTTGGAGGTTATTTATAACCTGTACTTGGATATAGTGGAAGTTTTATAGCTAGTAGAAGGACTCGTTGCTTTTCCCCTAGTTGAAAGGGATTTTCCTTATAAAAATCTTTTGTTTACCTTTGTGCGTGTGGTTTGTATGCTTTGTTGCTTCCTCACATATTCAAACAACAAGGGGAGCAGTGAATTGTAATTTTAGGTTCCCAACAAGTTGTATCAAAGCGTCTAGGTTATTGTGCATGTCTATTGTTTGAATGATGGAAGCTAATCTAGCAGAATGATGAATATAGATGGCTCAAAATACCATTTTTTACTCTGAGAAATGGACGACCTTCATTATATGAAGGATTATTAATTACGGTGTTCATGGAGGAAAAGCCACTGAGCAAAACTGATGGTGAGTGGAAATTTTGTCATCACCAAGTGTGTAGTTATATCTGACAATGGGTGAATGATAATGTTTTGAACCACGTTAGTGGAGAAACTAATGTGCGCATTGTGGAACAAGCTAGAGGAGTTGTATGCTCAAAAATTGGGTAACAATAAATTGTTTCTAATTAAAAAGATGATGGCTATTAGATACCACGGTGATAAACCTATGTGGAATCACTTGCATGCTTTTCAGGGGATCATTAATATGATGGCTGGAATGAATATTAATGTTGACAATGAGGTACATGGATTGTGGGTTCTTGGCTCTCTACTTAACACATAGAAAACTTTCAGGATGTCTATTTTAAATTTATCTCCAGAAGGTATCCTCAAGATGAATTTGGTGAAAAGTAGTGTCTTGAATGAGGATAATATCGTCCTTTTTACATTCCGAGGTGTTGATTTCCGAAGGCCGAGGGAAAGAGCAAATCCTAAATATGTCAAGGTCTAAGTACATGAACCTCAAATATCATTACTATGGTAAGCACGGTCACATCGAACAACAATGCTTCAAATGGAAGCAAGAGAATCATGGTGGTAGCGGAAGCAACAAAAGAAGGACCATGAGTGTAATGACCGAGTCTCTGCTGCTACCGATGGTAATCTTCTCATAGTTGATAAGGAGAAAGTGAGTAACCTCAGTGTCCATGAGACGAGTTGGATGATAAATCATGGGTCATCATTCCATGTGATATCTAGGAAGAAATTTCATATCTTACACTTCCGGGGATTATGAGGTATTGAAGATGCGCAATTATGGATTATCAAAGGTTGTGGGCACTGGAGATGTGTGTTTGAGGACAAGCAATGGGACAAGGTTGATGTTGAAGAGCATGTGGCATGTATTGGATGTCCAGCTGAGTTTAATTCAGCAAGCTTGATATTGAGGGTTTTTGCAATATGTTTGGCAATGGACAATTGAAACTCACTAATGGCCCTTTGCTTGTAGCACAGGGAAAAAGAAGCATTCAAGCATGTGTTGATGGAAGCTTTAATTTCCGAACGAAATGTGACAAATGAGTGGTTTAGTCACACTAGCATAGAAAGGCCCAAATGGCTTGCTAGGCAAAGACTGAAAGGGGGAGTAAGTGTACTCATTACCAATTGGGAGAACAAAGGAGAGTTTCATTGTAAGATGATTTTTCTTAAAAAGATTAGGTTTTCTCAAGCCTGTGCATTCCGGCGGCTTGTATCCCTGTGGTGGGGGAGTTGCCTGTGGGAAAGCGATAGTGTTTGCTCAACAAAGTGGCAAAGTGCCTCTCATGGCCGTGAGGGGAGTTTGTTGGGTTGGGTCATGTCCCATGTAAGGCCCATAACCTGCTACTCAATGCTCATTTGATGGATTGTTCAAAAGAAATAAGGACAGAAAGTTTCACGCCATATGGATGCTAATTTTTGCTTAAATGAAAACTGGTGAAATGTTTGCGTGAGTTTTCACTCTTAACAAAACCATTGACAGGAGTTTCTGCCTTATGATGCTAAAGTTTTGATTGAGTAAAACTCTTCAGAATTGTCCCACATGAGGATTGCACGACATGCCCATAAGCTATAGGCTTCTTGATTGATTTCGTATGATGTTCGCACAATAGGTGCTCAAGCTGCATGTGAGTACAAATACATGTTCTGATTGTAGGTCAAATGGATAGAGTTTATTTCAAACATAGTGGAGCACCGAACAAGAGAGAAAAATGAAAGTTTTGGCCATTCGGTTGGACTATGAACTAGTGTTCCATTAGTTGCCTACATTGGGTATGTTGTTCTAGCTATTGTATGGAACGTTTTATCGGTTAATTTTGTCTCATTTGTTCTCTTGATGTTCATTTCTCTGGTATGCACCAAGAGATATATGTTCTGATTTTAGGTCAAATGGAAAGAGTTTATTTCAAACATAGTGGAGCACCAAACAAGAGAGAAAATGAGAGAAAAATGAAAGTTTTGGCCATCCATTTGGACTATGAACTAGTGTTCCATTATTTGTCTACATTGGATATGTTGTTCTAGTTATCATATAGAATAGAATATTTTATCAGTTAATTTTGGCTTGTTTGTTTTCTTGTTGTTCATTTCTCGGGCATGCATAGTTACAATGTATTGTATAATTAATGTGTTGGGGGTTATTTATAATTGGAACCTAGACATAGTGGAAGTTATTGATTAAGATCCCACAATTTTTTTCCTAATTGAAAAGAATTTTCTACGTAAAAATCAATTATTTTTCTTTGTATGTGTAGTTTGTCTACATTTGTTGCTTCCTCACATGGTCAAACAAGGGGAGCGATGAATTGTAGTTTCTGGTTCCCAACAGCTTCCACCCTCCCTCTCGCTCCTTCCTCTTTCCAATGTCGAGCGCACGCATACCCACGTGTATTATTAGTGTCAGGAGGAGGTAGTTTTGATAGCAAAGGGAAGGACCAATGGGATTTCAGCAGCAGCTGTTGTTTGGTACCAGCACTTGCAATGAACTATTGACTACCTAATGATTAACATTTATCAATTAAATTATATATATGTAGATTTTTGTTGGCTTTGTGAATTTTTTGTACTCATCCATATGGTATGTGTCTCCTTTTCCAACATGATTGCCATTCTCTGGCAGGTTTTAACCTATTTGGGTTGTCTGCAGGTTGTCTTGGCAGCTAATGACTTGCCTTCTATCAACGATGTCACGTACCATGAACTAATTGAAATCATATCAAAGGTGATGGAAAATTATTCAGTGTTTCATCTATAATGTATTGGCCCTTGTGTCTATTGTAATTGTAATTTCATGGCCAAACCTAACAGTTTGCTCAATGTATCAGTTGAAGGATGAGCATGGACAGCTCATGGGTGTTGATTCTTCCAATCTTTTAATTGCTAATTCTGGCAATGATTTACCAGTGAGTACAAAGCAATTATATTTCTAAAAACACTAAATATTTTTAATATATTTTTATTGACCAATTAGAATATTCCCCCAGGATCTATAGTTGCCACAAAAAGTTCCAATATTTATATATGTATGATGGTTGTTTCCTTCATGCCTCATTTGTTCCAGGTTATTGATCTAACAAGAGTATCCCAGGAGCTGGCCTATCTAGCAAGTGATGCCGACTTGGTTATCTTGGAAGGAATGGTAAATTCTTTTCTCTCGTGTTTTATTTTTCTAACTTGCTCATTAT
>JAOVVI020002387.1:6156-21243 GCA_028571085.2 Nepenthes alata | reverse complement strand
CGAGTTTTCCCTTCGTCACCAAAAATCGTGTCTTTTTATGGTTGTTTATACTTGTTTATATATTGCATGCTCGTCTTGATCGTTAGTATCTAGAAATAAGTATTCTTTATGTGTATTGAATATTTAATCTGTACTGCTTCCGCTATAATTATCGGGGTCGAAATTTATTTGTATCACGTTAGCACAAAGAGTGCCTTTTCAAATATCAATCAATCCTTTCAAGTATCACCTGTTTGGTTTTCCTTTCCAACCATTCTTTATGGTCACAAGTTTATTAGCCTAATAATTTAGGCTTTGGTGTATTCTTCCTTCCATCAAAATTAACATTCTTCTTTTACAATACTTCAAAGATAAATATGCTCATTAGGATAGAATTTTTATACTAGATGAGAAAATGCCCCGTGAACATATTCAGTTCTTGGAAGGTAGTAGGCCATAAATTAATGTTAAAGGTCATGAATTAGCACTTGAGAAATAGAGAGTATAAAATTAACTGCCAAGATTAACTAGGAAAGATCTAAATACATCAAGCCCGACCTTCATCTATATACCTCTTCACTCACAATAGACCTTCACCCATTATTTCAATAACAAATTTATCTCCATACTCAAAGGAGCACTAGAACCCATGCTATAGAGAAAATTCTGACCATATAGTTCTTAGTATTGACTCAAATTATATCATATCTGCTAACCCCTTGCATGTAATGTATTGGTACCACATTCCGGAATGTGTTTTGCATTGACAACCCTTTATGAGTAATGGAATTTTTGGGCAAAATGCATCCAAGTTACATATATAATAACCATCAACCAATGACAAACTATATGATGAAAAGTGTAAAACTACAACTTTCTTCTATATTGCTAAGAATGGGAAACAAAATAGAACAAGGTTACATCCTAGAGCTATGCCCAACATCCATTGCAAGTTTTACCCAAAATTTCTATTAGATAAATTAGATAAAAAATTCAAAAGATTCATGTAAAAATTAATCATAAGAGAACAAACAGAAATACTTCTTTCATTTATCATATTAAAGGACATTTATTCCCATGCCTTGTTGGCCTTTTCGTTTGAATTGGATTGATAACAAAAGTGATTCCTGTTGAGAAGCACAACAAAACAATAATAAAGAATAAATGTTTCTAATCTCAAGCAAATGTCATATCTTCTCTTTTTAGTTTCTAAATTTATTTACTAACGAAGATGACGCAGAGTACTTGCACATTTTTTTTGTTATGAGTTTGGTAGTCGACTCTGGAGACTATTTGCCATCACAAATGATAAAATGGTTTCATAGTAGAAAAAGAGAGAACAAAAGATAGTTTGAAACCTCATTATAGTCAGTATGTGCAATGATTCAGAACCATCACATGCATATTTTCCCAAATCATACAACATCTGAATTCAGCCCCTAGAATTGGCAAAAAAAAAATCTAAGTACATAATCAAGTCCTAGATAATTGTGTTATTATCCTCATCAATCCACCATTTCTTGCCCTAGTTTTCCCCTTAGAAGAAGTGAAAGGAAAGAGGAAGATGGATTTTGGCAAAACTTTCTTTCTAATTATGGTCAAGATAACCTTAAGATAAAGGTCCTAGTGGTAGTATTTGTGATAATACTAACAATCTTCAAGCAGTTAGTATTGCAATGCAAATATGACTATTGTGAGTATAGCACATGATTTCTTATGTCCATAATGCGATCAAAGAAATATTAGACAATGGTTGATTAGCCTGTATCATCATCAATGCACATTAACTATGCCGTTAATTTAGTTTAGTAAATGGAGAAAAAAAAAACAGAAAAAAAAAGCCACTAAAATAATTGGTAATCAATATTCACCCAGAATACGACATTGTTTCAAGTAAAACTAATTGCTAAAAATTCACATAAATTATAATGTTGTGGTTATATTAGAGGCCAACATAGATAAATAGCCTCAAAGGCTTCCCTCAAAACAACACTAATTAAAAATATTGTTAATGGGCCATAATTTATGCAATAATTATGTAATCATGTCATTACATCCCTAATTAGCTTGATGCATAATTAGTAGGATTATAACTTTAATTAGATGATTATAAATTGAGTGATTTATTCCGATCAATCCCATGAAATCAAGTTTGTAATATTCTTGTATTATTCTATATAATGAAAGAAAACCCTCAAGGGAGAGACATTGAGTCTTTTAACAAATCCTCGTCAAATATGAGATGGTTTTTTTCCCAAGTTATCCATCTAAGAGAAGTATATGATGATTTAACTATGATAACATTTCCACTTTACAATATGTGGCAGTGTAATATATTACCAAATCAATCATGATCAAAGTGTGACAGAATACTAGAAGGACTAAAAAACCAAAGTAAGTTTCATATGTCAAATGAGAAGGCATGCAGTTCTGCAACATTTTAGCTTCTTGATACATTGCGGACAGACTCAATGAAAACAGAAAATGACTACCACGTGGGCCAGGACTGTTGATGTACTCCAAGTGACCAGAAAGATGAGGATTTATATGACAACCGGCACATATTAGCCATTATTGCATGATTTATGAAATATAGAAGCCTTGTAATTAAATGTTTGATCATTCTCTTCTAAAGGCTAGTGAAAGTGCCTATTTCTTTTCAATCACATTCGTTCTTTGATGTCTTTCCCAATCTTCCCTCCCAACCCGAAGTTTTCTTGGTAAGAAAGGGAGAGGAAGTTGGTAGGTATCGAACACCATTAGATATTTTACTTTTGGACTGATGTTAGTTTTACTTTTAAACCAACTTTTTAACAGCAACACTAAACTAGCTATGGATGACAAAAGAAGATCAATTCAAAACAAACAAGGCCTTAATGTATTTAAGTGTAAGTTTTCATGTATATAGATAACTGATGAATCACATTTTTTATTTATCCTATCACAATTACACAACAAAGAGCAGTCTCCCTTCCCAAATGTTTTGTATCCCAAAAGTCATTCTATTGTGTCAGCCAACTAGCCAAGGGCAACAAATATATTCATGCAATCATATATCAAACCTTTATCTTAGTTTCAACAATTAAGCCAAACATGTACTTAACTTTATTCCTAATATACAACTGAAGTTTTCACATGGGTGACAGTTTTTCTAACCTTCTAGGCTTAAGGATAACAACACAATTTTCATCCTGGCTGGACAAAGAAAAACTTCACAATGCACCAACTCATCATCCCAAACCAATGGGTCATATAATTTTTACAGCATCTAGGAAATAGAATCATAAAATTTGACTTAAACATATTCATTGCATGTCTGACTCTTAATGACAGCACGAACAACTACGCTATTTGTTAACGGTGCTGGTGTGCAGCTTGAGCATGAGGGATAAGATGAGGATTTTTCTCTCTCTTGTCCCTCTTTATCTGCTTCAAACCGTGTTTCAGTGCGGGAAACAAAGCTTCCATGCATTCAGCCACAATATTCAAATTCTCAGGCATGTTGATAATTTGCAAAATAATTGCATGATGAAAGGAAAGGAAACGAAAGTTACGATAAAGAAAAGATAAACAGTTGCTGTTTCTTAGCAAGGGCCGCAACCATATTTTTAGAACTAACATTGATTGATTAAATTAAGAAAAATGCTATTTGAAAATGAGTTACTTTAACTTCATGTTTGATTTGTTCGATACAAAATACAATTAAACAAATGGGCATATAATTTCAACATTCTATTCCCCACATTCTCATCCCAGGTCTTCCATTTCTATAATTTGTTTGCATATCCAAATCTAGTTATCATGTCACTCATATGGAAGCAGATGGAATTCCCGAGGTAGTTTCAATCTCCTATCTTATTTGATGAACCAAACTCCTATAGTTGAAATGAAAATTGAATTCCTTCCGTTCCTTCCCCTCTTTAAGTCAACCAAATGGCACCTAGATCCTAGGAGATTTTGAAGCTACATTTTCTACAAGAGATTTAAGGCCCTGTTTGAAATATAGGAAGTTTGATTGAAAAGAAAGTAGAAGAAAAAGGGAACAAATAACCTAAAATTTACAAATTTCCCTTATTTTATCTTTCTCATCAATGAACGGGAAACAAAACAAAGCCTAACAAGCACTACAACTCTATAATTGAAATAAACAGGAGACCAGTATAAAAACTTGAATCCAGTTACAACACTGGGGAAGATGGGAGAGAGAAAATAAATCAAATGTTATGCCCTGAGAATTTCCTTATGTTTTTTGAAGGATTAGACAAATGGGTTAGAGTGGTGATAATAAAATAAATGGAATACTTAGATGCGTGCTCAACCCCTTTCTATATTATTCTTTTTCTTCATCATTGTTGATGGGTGTTGTGAAATTGAGCATTGAAACATCAATTCAAAAAAGGAAGAGACCGTCTTTCACCTATTTATTGGTAAAGAGTGGGACAAAGAAGAAAAACATAAAAGTCATCGCATTATGGTATCCAAGAGAACTTAGTAAAAAAAAGGAAAATAAATTGTCAAGATACGCCTTTTTGGAGGACGTAGGTTATGTTTTACTTATCGTACTAACAATTTTATGATTCTGGCTTACCTTCGATAATTTTTCCTTATCTCACCAAATCAAATTGACAAAATCAGGATGTTTTTTGATTGAGTTTTCCTATGTCTTCTTAAATACTATGTTCCCTTAAATTGGAGATGACCAATCATTCTCGAGCAATTTTGACTCCAAAAAGTGGAAATTCTTATATATATATATATAATCCAACCATTGCATGAAACTGACTTCGATTGAAAAAAATATGTAAACACAAACCACTCTTGCATAAGTAACAAGAAACGATTCCTCGTCAAGCAGTCTATATGGTTTGTAGGAACTTTGATGAATCCGTCACCCATAAACCAACCTGGATGTCGAGACCCACGGTGAAAAGACTGTCCAAAAGTCATGACCCAGGAGAAGGCACCCGCAGCCTAATGTCCAAGATTGCACAGCCTAGGATCACCCACCGAGGCAGGGGCCGGCCCAACAGTTCGCCATGAACAGCCCCATCAGGACAGCCCACGATCCTTTTTTCCCGCGCGCTGAGAAAACTTGTCATAACTAATCAGCACAAGCTTGGTAGATATTTTGAGAATATTCACCCACGATTTGCACAATCTCTTCTAAAATGGCAACTGTCATACCGGGCGCCTCCCATGAACACGTCAGAGAAAGAAGGATATCCTCCGGCTAGCCATGGTTGGCATGACATACACCCCAGATCATGTGATCGTTCCCGAAAAAGGAATTTCCATTGACAACCACCTATGATTATCTACACAACTCAGCAATCCCGCATGGACAGCTGTCTGCAAGCTTGGGCGCCTAGCGGCCTAGCGTTATAAATACTCGTTTACTCCCACAAGCCGGGGAGGACACTGAATTCAAAGAAGATAGCTTTGAAATGCAGACAGAAACCAGAAGAGTCTAACCCTCCATCCAAAAGGCTCTGCTTTCCATCCAGGAAGCGCCACCCGAAGAGTCCAACCCTCCATCCAGGAGGCCTTGCCTCTGTCTAACATCCCTCCGTCTAGGAGTTAGCTCTTCGTCCCGAAGCAAGGAGCCCTCCGCCAGAGGAGGCGCCGCCCGAGAGGTCTAACCCTCCGTCTAGGGAGCCATCCCTCCGCTCAGGCTACCAGGTGGCTAGCCCACCATTAGCGGAGTTCAATCATCCACCTCTAAACCGCTCCTCAGTCGGGAGCATCCAAATATTCGATCCCCATTACATACATTAACGTATCTTCTTACATTCTCGCATCTTTTTATTCCCTTATAAAGATATCTGACTTAAACGTCGGAGGATGTATCGAGGAGTAAGTCCCGCTAATCCACTGACCTCTGGTTTTTAGTTATATTGCGCAGGGTCCAGGTTCAAAGAAGACGGGATCTGGATCGGCTCCAGTTCAACCCGACGCGAAAGATTGAGCAACTCTCTAACTTGTATAACAACCTGAATCTAGGGACACATCAAACTTAAAACAAACTTAAAAACATTCAACATCACAAAGAGAAATAAATGAATATGGTCAATTGAATTTGAAAACCTTCAGCATCATAAAGAGAACAAAAGGAATATGGTAGAAATATGTTGGCATTGATCCCACTAATAACTACCACACCATAAATGCCTTTTCAATTCAAAGGGAGGATAAAAGAAAGTAATGGTTGGTCTTTTGATAGGTAACTATCTGATTTTTAATAAAGTAGAGGTCGACAAAATACTTCTCTCCACCCTATATAGCTCCATTATAAAAAAAAAAAAAAAATCAAAGGTGGTGATCATACCAATGTTGACCCTCTTATTGTAGCCGTGGAGTGGGGAAGCATGGAAAATCGTGTCACCTACATAAGAAAAACATGTAGAAGGAAACGACTCGTGAACACTAAACAACTTCAGATGTATAAAATTCAGCACTAGCTAACAAAAAACGCCAGAGTTATAAACAAGAATAAATAACATAAGTGACTTGTTCTGACAGAGTTTGAAAATTCCCATCTCACTCTATCATATTTCCCCTTTCATCTTGGAGATTTTCTCCTAGCCACAATACTAGTTTTCCCTACCTTCCAATATTAGCCAATCATGGCTTTCCCCTTGCAAGGATGACAAAATCTATCCAGATTTCAAAGGCATGTAATGTCAAAAAGAAATTAATTCAGATCAACTAATGTATAGAAAAAGGAACATTCTACCAGCTTCCCATATCAACCTCACTTCTTGGGGTTAATATCTCAATAGTATCATGAGAACACTTTAGCCTGGAAAATATCTAGGCTTGCCACACAATAACAATAACAAAGTCTTAAGTCTCACTAGATAGAGTTGACTATATGAATTTACTTATGCCATAACTTAGCCAAAAACTAGACTCCATGCCTATCAGGTGTCAACACAACCTATCATAATGCACAGGCAAACACAAGCCTAGAAATTTAAGTAACACCACTGTACCAAATATCCCCACACTAACAAAATCCTCAAATAACCCTACAACTGTTTAGTGACAGCACTAGTTCTCAAGATTGCATTGCAAGGGTTTACTACATAAATTTATGTAGGCCTACACCATAATGATGTTGCTTTTCCCTCTCAATGAGTCTTTGTTTCCCTTCCCACCGACAGAAGTTTCTTTGACTCGAGTATCCAATACTTGTGCCAAGGACTAGTGCATGAGCGTAACTTTTGGCTTTGGCTTGTTGTTTAGCTCTATATCTCAGTTTGCTTAGCACCTATATTTCCTTGGTTCATCTGCTTTAGGCTTATCATTTGCTCTTTTCTACCTTCCTTTTCTTTAAAAGAGATACATAAGGAAAGGAAAGAGCATATACAACTTCTTAGTTTTATTATTCTTCTCTCGTGGACGAGTTTGATTTAACTATATTTACAAACTCTCTAAAACAAAACCTGAATCTGATACTTGCCATTGAATATAAAGGTTTTGCCTTTTCACTTATTGCAAGCAACTTTTCAACTTCTTACGCTCTTCTGCTACATTTACAAACTCTATCTAAAACAAAACTTGAATCTGATACTTGCCCTTGAATATAAAGGTTTTCCCTTCTCACTTATTACAAGCAACTTTTCAACTCCTTACGCTCTCTGCTACAACGTCTTTGGCTAAACTATTTCTTGCTACCACATTTGAGTGTGATTTTAGGTATGAAAATCTCATTAAAAAGGCATAATTTTGGAGTTTTCCTTTTCTTAGGCCATCAATGGATGTACTTTGTTATTTTAATTTTTTTAAAATTTTTCCCAGGCTTATTTTTGTACATCTTAGCAATATATAGAAATTTGATATTACATCCATAATGATGGAAAAGGATAAGAGAAAATATGAATAAAATATGAATAAAGTATGAATAAGAAATAATACATGACACTGCATCAATATTGTGGCCAACACTAACAAATATCCCTTGCTGTGAAACAAAACCTTATAGAAAATATAAACTTACGATCCAAATCAAATGAAAAGTAGATAATGATACTAACCTTACATATGAAAAACGTACACACACAAAATTTTGGTATTTCATATAAATCAAATTGAGGCCACAGTGAAACTAGCTATTAAAACGGAATGAGGTGAGGCAGTTATTGACTCGTTTCCTTCTTTGAGAAAGTAAAGGAGTTCAAAATTTCTTGGAACATTACGCTTGCTGATAAAGATGAAGAACAATAGAAACTAATTTAACCATTCAATTTAAATTGTAGAGCATTTATAATCAATGGTCTAAAACTAAAATGACATATCCCACAACTGCTACTACCTTTAAAGTCTCTTGCAACACGACAAGAAGAATTAGAGTGAAGCTAGTGCCACCTTAAATCATGAAGGAATTAGAGTCATTCTATCTAATGAATCAAAAAAAATAGCGAACAACAAAGAGCATTCCAAAGTACTAGGCTTCCACATCGTGGGGCCTAGGGATGGTAAGATGCACACAACCTTATACCCATATTGAAAAAAGTCCATTCCTTAGTTTGAATTATGAGTTCAATGTCATAATAGAGCAACCTTATTGTTACATGAAGTCTTCCCCCTTTAAAATAACAAACAAATATGCAAAATTTCTTCATTAATGAAACATCATGATATGAAAAGCACAAGTTAGCCAAATATCCTTCCTACATTCCTTTCTAGGCCATGCTTCAATCAACTGCAAAGGAGGATAAAAACATCATTTGGATAACTTGTCCTATATGTTTGGTGCCTCAAATAAAAATTAACTATACCAGTGTTTACCTCCAAAAATAGGAGTGCAAGCTACAAGTACACAAACCAAAAAACAAAATAGTGCCATTTCAGGGAAGCATTGAATAAAATATCGGCCGATATATATTGTATCGGTTAGTACGTATTGAAATTCAGAACATCGTTACACTAAACAACCAATACAATATAAAACTTTTGTTAATTGTTGCATCAACTAATGCATTAGTCATGTGATGATATTGTCCAACATATGGCAATTGGACATTATATAATGCTTTCAAAAATTGAATTTCCTATACAGTGAAAATAAAACTAATGATAATAGTTGACTTATTTTTTACAATATGAAGACTCTTTAAGGGCGCTTATAACAAAATAGCATCATACAATTTTACCTACGCATAAAGCCATTAAACTACTTTAAAGTTATCATTAGTGTAGCTTTTGAATTATTTGATTACCCCTCTAAACATTAGAAACATTTCAGAGTCCTACTAAAAAAATCCTTCATAATGGCTGCAACATGTTATATAATGTCCACGACATCCTCATTCCATAACCATAGCTTCGATATCTAATGAAAGGAAGATAGGGTCCATTTTCGGTATCCTTTTTTACTTTTTTAATAAATAACTCACCTCATCTTTGATCTCTCCCCTTCATTTATTCCACCCCTTTTTTTTCTAAAGGTGTTAAATGGGATGTGCTGTTTGTGGCACAACATGGCATGGCCAAGCCCGTCATGGGCCATGCCAAGCACAGTTCGTTGTGAATAGTGTTGGGTTGTATATAACACGATCCAACACTTTGGATCATATAAGGTCGTGCTGGCCTGTGGCATGCATCAGCTGGAATTTTTTTATTAACAAACGGTCATGCGACTGTTTAAACGAAACAGTCATATTATCGTTTAGGGATGGAGGTGAAGGGAGCGGGAGAAGGGGGCAATAGTCAAATGACCGTTGACCCCATAATTTATTTTAAAAAATAAATATTAAAATCTATATATACATCTTCCCTCTCCCCCCCACACGACACACGCTCTCTCTACTCTTTCTACTCTCTACTTTTTTATATTATAAAGCAATATTAGTATGATACTGTGATACTGATATATTTATATTAATTTTATTAATTTTTATCTGTAGTTTATATATTAACATTGTGCAGACAAAACAAATTGACTTATAAAAAGATAAAAATTGACTACACAATAAGATAAAACTCAATGTACTAGAAATGGAGACCGCGTATCATTTTTGTTCTATTTTAGCCATCTTCCTCAACAAAAATATCCTAATACCCGAGCCGATTACAAATATTGATTAGATGATGGTTGAAACAATTGAACATTTTATTTTGTTACTAACAAACTTGTAGGTATCAATACACCACCGAGAATTCATTATTAAGCCAATTATTATTATAAACTGACTTGATTATCCTTTTTCGAGACAATTATACTTTCTGCCAAATAATATCGGCATTGGAGGTAAATATATTATTTCAAATTTAAATAAATAATTTTAAGTAAATATTAAAATCATTAAAAATAGGATATTTACTAATAATATATTTAACTATATTTTCAAGAAAAATATTTTAAAATATTGGACAAAACCTCCAATGCTAACTTGCCTCGCCACAATTATGGATCCCCATATGAATTTAAGCAGGGCATATATATATCTTAAAGAATTCTACAACAACATGAGGATAATTGACAGTACAAAGGAAATAAAGGCTCGTTTATCACAACTTACATATAATATATAGCTTGTATACATCACAATTAATACTAGAACCATCCATTCTAGCAGCAAAAGCAAGTAACAATAGAGGTGGTCGACAAGATTTGCTTTTGTTAGTATGGGCTCAATGTGGAATACAATTGGTTAGTGAAAATATATTACTGGCTAAATTTTTTACTACTTACAATCGGATTACATTTTTAACATAGCAATAGAGTTTCAGATTTTGAATTAACGAAAGGCCAACAAGCACACATTTTCCTATTTGTATCAATGGTATGGGATCTTTTTACCTTAACAGCAAGTATAGTATCATCGAAGTTAGCCTTCAGTGTCGAGCGTCAAGTATTTGATGAAAAAAGCAGGAAGATACTGAAAATCGTTGAAATGTGCATCCTTTTTTAGGATTGGTTGGACACAAAAAATCGCATTAGAAATCCAACCATTTTTAGTTTCAATAAAAAGTATGACTCTAGAAGTAGTGGTAGATTATATACAATGAGGCCTAAAAATAACTGAGTTACTATTAGATATAATTTTTGTACTTTTTAAAATTATATTTTAAAAAAATTCTGTGAAATAAATAAAATGTGATGTATTCTTTTTTATAAAGTTTTGTATAATTTTATTTTCTAATATATTTTTATATTTTTAAATATGGGTTATTCCATACTAGCTCATGGAACGGCCTATAGGCATGCCAAGCTCAACATAGTGCAGATCACGTAATGTGTTGGGTCAGAACATATAAGTCCCGTGTCATACTAGGCACAGCCCACGATGTAAATGTGCTTTGCTGACACGACACATTTGCATGAAGGCGGGCCGAATAAATGGGCCGTGCCGACCTGGCTCAACCCATTTAACACCACTACTTTCTACTCACCCGCTTAAACTATAACCTCATCTCTTACGTCGGGCACAAACAATCTACCACACCCAATCACTATCCATCACCACCACCAACTTCATCATCATCAACATAATTTAAGATATCACTACTAGTAGCACACCGTCAAAAATTAATTATCATCACTACTGCCATCACCATACCACTAACAACATCTGAATGAGATCATTGCCGTTATCACTGATTAATAGTTTCTCCGTAGATAATTACTTCCATCAATATCAAAAGTAATCCTCATCCATTATGTATTACAATTTAGCGCTACATACATATTTCCCTTGAACATATTAGGTACTTATGACACCTCCAACTATAGCAACACCAACCTCAACTTCCCCAATCTCCGGAAAATTCAGCAATACCAGTGCATGGAGGGGGAGCAACAAGATGAACCTTCCAAGAAAAGAGGGGAATTGAGAGAGAAATGTGGGGGGGAACACAAAAATTAAGTGCTTGTGGTGGTCAAACAGTGACAATGGTGTCTTAAGGTAGATACCATATGAAGAGAATGCAGGCAAAGATTCATCCTAAATCCCTAGACATCCAATCATCTTAAATGGAAAGAATGCTCCCTCTTACAATCATTAACCTGTAATGTAACAATATCGTAGGAAAGATTTCACCTAATATTTTTACAACGGAAGCAAACGTATCTTTTGCGTATGCTGAGTTTGATACAAAACATTAACATCTCGATCCAAATAGAAAGTTTTATTGAAAATTGGATTTTCATGATAACATATGGTGCAAGAGATCATCTGAGCCGCATCCCAAAATTTCCTTAATGAATTTTGCATTCCTAAGGAGAATATAAAAATAATAGGAACTAGCAATCATACCAAGGGTGATGATGAGATCCATGCTATCAATATCACTACTCAAAATATCCTTAAGTTTGCTTGTGTACTTTGGAACAATGGCTGTCACAATTACCTTTGCTCCTCTTGACTTTTTTGATGAGAAATTAACTACAAAAGTTTCTCTAGCCCCACTACAATTGCAACAAATCACTTCATTTTCTAGTAAAAGTTCCATTATACAATACCTATTATTTACTATAGAACAGTGCTACAAGAATAAATAATTAATGAATTCATAAAGAAGAGCCTGACGTTTGGACATCTGCCTGGGCTAGGCAGTTGCCAGGCCTTCTCTTTATCCTACTTGTGGGCCTATTGATCGTATGGAGGAAATGGCCCTAGGCACAAATGAATTATTATGTGGTCAGTTTCAGAAAGCAATCTATCAAATAGGATCATGTGTTGAATAGAAAAAAATAAGGAGGTTATAAGGCGGGAGAGAAAGGAGGGCTATGAGACCCCCTACCTCTTCCTTTTCCCCACATAGAAATAGAGAGAATTTTGAAGGAGGGAGAGTAAAAGGACAACATGTGCCAATCCATGTACAAAGCATTCAATACTTCTATGTTTCACTCTAACATGGAGCAAAAAGAACTTTGTTTACCTTAGCATCATTTATGTGACTTTCTGAAACTATAATTCAAAGAGGTGCAACCATATGCAGTAATTACAACAATATTTGACCCTTTAAAATAAAAAAAAGGTG
This sequence comes from Nepenthes alata, assembly GCA_028571085.2. Taxonomy (NCBI): domain Eukaryota; kingdom Viridiplantae; phylum Streptophyta; class Magnoliopsida; order Caryophyllales; family Nepenthaceae; genus Nepenthes; species Nepenthes alata. The sequence continues at coordinate 8,277 of JAOVVI020002387.1, read as the reverse complement.
CTATTTCTATAAGTTAGAATAGTGATGCTTGTTAGGAAAATAACAATGTTATTTAAAAAGAGGAATTCATTAAGTTACCTGAACAAAAAGAAGAATGGTGCTTGTGTTGCCATAAATATAGTTCTCATGTCTCAAGCTTCCATGATATATATACTAGTATCCTTGAGCACATTTGACAAGAAGAATCAGATGGCTCATAGTGGACATGGTAATATAGTTCCGGTTCTGCCTCTACCATATTTTACATTGTTCATAATTCTGCTCCTACTACACCTAGTAAAATCTACACATTTTGACATTTGAGTCATGAAATAAGTATACTCCTGCCCACAGGCAAGTAAAACTGAGAGTTACCTTTTAGCCATTTGATGAGCAATAAAGCAGCCAAGTTGCATAATTATGTCTATTGGCAATCCCTTTCATTACAATTTTTATCCTATAGACCTATTCAAAATCACATCTCACAATTAAATAAGTGAAAAATTGTCCCGTAGTTCAAAATATGACCATTTAATTATTTTATCAGTTTTTTTGTGGCTACAATAGTAAATCAATTAATTATTTTTATTGGTTTTAAAGGGGCATTGACAATTTGGTGTGAAGGAAGTATCATACTCAAGACTCACCAACACTTGATGTCATGCCAAAGAAGCAATTCAAATTTTCAATAAATGAAATCTACTAAAATCCTAGTTGATGCAAAGCTAAATTGGGAGACTTCAACAACAATCAAACAAACCACCACGACATCACAATGATGCATCATGAAGATAACATAGAAAATAGTCACTCTGATTTCAGTAAATAAAACACCAATATCAAGTCACTCATTGAAACACAGTTGATTCCCCCCACATTAGGTGAAATCCATGTTGAAAAGAAGGATTAAAAACTGCCATTTTTGTTGTTCACGGGTATCACTATTATGTTTGGCACCTGAAGCGGACCTAAAAGCATTATGGATGACTAAAACCCAACTTTAATAAGTGAAAAGAAATTTAAAGGTACTAACCTCATGTTAGGTGCAACCCCTATCGCAACAATATCATTGACTGTGAGATTAGCAATTACAAATACATTATACTGGAACTCATTGAATCATTTCCTGAGTTGTGCTTTCTTGCACATGAAAACCTTTATCTTTTTAATAATGGACCTTTGTTTTAGGGAGTACTAATTACAAAATTGAGATAATGATAGCTAATGTAAGGTATGGATCATGAATTAAGTTTTAATAATGATTAATTGAGTGAAGTTAATGAAATTATCCAGGTCAAATGATGTTTTAGGTCAAAGTCAATATTCTGACTGGGTCACGTTTAATTAAGAGATGTCTAACCGACGTCTGAAGTGTGCACATAAGTATTTTCGACAGTAAGGATGTACCTGAATGAAGCATCTAGGACGCTTGTGCATATTTTAGACAAAAATGTCCGCACCCAATGTGTGAATGAGGGACACACGTGCACCGTACGATTTCTATATTAGTGCCTCACACACGTTTGACAGGCGCACGTGTTAATTTTCTATAAAATGTCCCTTTTGGCCGATTTTAGTCATTTTCTGCAAAATCTGGAGAAAAGAGAGAGAAACATAACAGAGACAGAGAGAACGAGAGTGAGAAGGTGAGAGAATGAATATTCAAGTCAAATTTAAGATGTTTTTGGTGATTTCAAGAATAAGGCAAGTATATCCATACCCTTTTTCTCTTATTGCTATTCTTTTATGATTTCTATGAGCATTTGTTATTCTAAATACTTATACAAGTGACATTTTCATAGCTAAAGAACTTATACTTTGCAAGTATATTATTCTACTCCCATTATATAAAGTTTTTATAAAATCCATGCTCTTAATTCATGTAAATTGTGTGTAAAAACTAATTTCCTGAAACTATGTTGACATATACCTTAAAATCATGTCTAAATGCTTCTACATATCTTAATTTTCAAACACATGTTCCTGCATGCCTTATGTTTGAAATAATTTGATGGAATTATATTAATTTTATTAAATTATTGTAATTTCCCGAGATTATAGCCTCTGCATGTTGTAAACTTCGCAATACATTTCCTGCATGTTTTGACAAAATACATATAATTGGTCCTACATGTTTATGAG
>JAOVVI020002386.1:11126-21243 GCA_028571085.2 Nepenthes alata | reverse complement strand
CGCTGATCACTAGAACGTGACTTGTCACCTTAAAGGCTGACATCGCAGACTGATATCCCTGACACAGCAAGACTGAAAACGACGTTGCCGGCTAAACTTACTGCGCACTCCAGCGTGCCTAACACAGCATGGCCACGTCATGGAAGCAGGTGGCCAGCCTCTCAGTAGCTGTCAGGAACCAACGGCTATTTTTTCCCTTATAAATACCCAGTTCGACGCACAAGAGAGGGGATCGCTCTTTCAATCTTCAGAAGCTCTTATAACTGAGAAAAGCTAAAAGAAAAGATGCGTTTTATTTTCCTTGTACTACAAACTTTGTACTCAGCACACTCAAATAGTGAAAATCTTTACTAGGCCCAGAGCCTCGTGGTTTTTCCCCCTGATTCAAAGGCGAATTTTCTACGTAAAAATCAGCGTGTTTATTTTCCTGTCCCTCATCCTCTCGCCCCTAGCACTCATTCGTCCTCACCCCTCTCTCGGACTTAAGACGCTCATCCACAACCAACTCATTCACCCTTTGTGTTGCGGCTGATTCCGTCCTCCTGATGTCCTCACACGTCATTTGTGTACGGCCATCGGACTCGGACGCAACAGAATACATGGCAAGAAATTATGCATCAAAAATTCAATAAAGACATATGACGATTTAATCAACCCGAAATTTAAGTTTAATAAATATTATAATTCATAAAATATATACTTTTCACATTGCAAAATATATAAAATCTCTAATTAAAAATAAAATAACTTTATAATTAATTATATTAATATCATTTCTAAATATACACGCACATTGCAAAATTTGGCAAAATTATTAAGGAAAATGCATAAGACTTCGTCGATCCGCTGTTTACATAATTAAATAACAACATTTAATTAGTCTCCTGAATATCTGAGGCATAAGCTTCGTCCGTCTTTTGCCGCTTAGCTTCAAGCTCTTCACCTTCTTCATGGTTGACGGCTCCATTCACGGCCTCAGGACCCAAAAGAGAGACGTGTTTGCTGGTTATCTGGCGGCCTGCCCTGAGCTTAGGACCCCAATGCCTTTCCGGGTTCGGAAGGAATCGAGCCACTTTCTTCGCCTGTGCCTTGCTTAGGGACGCTATGGCTCGGGTGAAGTTAGCCTGTCAAATCGGGTTTAGTTGAGCATGAACCCCACGGAAGCTGTTAAAATCCCCCTATTTTTGACAGAAACAGCAAAAAATCCAAACCATATACATACAGCCTGACCCTGACTAGGCAAATTTCAAAGGGTTTGGGCAAAACCCAAAATTTATAATTAGGTATGTGATGTGTTTGTGTATCCTATGCCACAATTCAAACCAAACCCCAAATATCATATCTATCAATGTATATTTATTTCTTAAGAGTGCGGAAAGGACATCATATGAAATATGATATCAACACTAAATCAAAATATAAATCTAATCTTTATTGTAGCATCCAACTTTTCTTTACATGTTAAGAAAATTTTGAGAATCAAAATTGAGGAAATCGGGTCTAGCGCTCAATAGGCGCCTATTTCCATGCTTGGGGGCATTTAAGGTAGAAGCATCGCGCCTGAGGACGCCCATGGGACACTCGTTCACGGTTAAGGCAAAATTTTAGCTCCTAAAGTGCGCTTGATGCAACGCTTGTGCATGCCTGTGTACGTAATGGCACCTGACACGAGCATGTCTAGCGTTTGTGTGCCGATTGGGTATATAAAAAGCCCTTCACTAGATTTTTTGTCATTTGCACAAGAAGAAAAGAGCGAAAATAGAGAAAGCGAAAAGAGAGAAGAAAAAGAAGGAGAAGGAAAGAGGTCTGGGAGCTGTTTCGTATCAAATATGTTAAATTTAAAATTTAAGACAAGTATATCTAAGTTTATCTTTTAATCTATTTTTGAAATCATTTGACTTTACTTACAATTCTTATTTTATTGCATATATATGTCACCCTTTACCCATTTTATGAATATTGTTGTAAGCATGTGTACTTGACCAAATATTTTGATGTTTTGTTTGGTTGTATCAAATATTTGAGGGTTTCATTGTTTTTATATCGAACATTTAAATATTTTGAAGGATTACATTTGTATATGAAAATATTGTGAAGAAAAGACATAAAATATTTGTATATTTGACATTATATGTGACATCTAAGCAAGCGTTGGGTGAGATTTTATATATTTGTTATAAAATCCTCCATTTGTTATACTAAAGTCATTATAAGGAGTTGACAGCATATATTAGAATATATCCTAATATATTAAGCGTGCTTAAAAAGTGCATCTTTCATCCATCGATTAAAAAAAAAATATGGCGTTTAACCATATCTATAGAGAGGAATATGTAGATAGCACACCTATAATCTTGAATAATAACCTATCAATCTAAAGTTACCGGGGATATAAGGAGCCCGTTCTTCAAAGTTGGCCTTTTTATTAGTATTTATACGAGTCATCGGTCCTTAATTCTCATAATTTGACCTATATTTTGGGTATAGGTCAGATAATTTGACCTATACGAGTCAGATACTTTTCCTTACAAAGATATTTTGGGTATAAGCATGTAATTATATTTTAGAAGCCAGACAAGGTTAACTTGACCAGGTCCTATGTTTACTGTGAATTTAAATTTAATCTTGTTAGTTTTGGTATTGATATTAATGTCCGACCCAATTTTGAAATATTGGATTATGATTAATTTTTAGATAATTATTATTTTAATGTTATTAATATTACCTACTCGTGCTGGGATCGTGGTATTTATTCTATTTTGTATAATGTAAATCTATTTTCAAAGTCAAAGGTGATCAATTACTTGATGTTTGGAAAGCTATAGAGATTTCGGTTGCCTTATGAATTAAGATTCATAATATTTATGCTCCCATTTGATATTCAAAAGTATTAATTAAAGTATTTTATAAGCTAAATTAAGTTCAATGAATCTTTATCATTAAATTAGATTACAGAATTAATTGACCAAAATCTATACCACAATATTATCAAACTTTTAGTTTTCTTTTTCTTTAAGGTGAAAAGTTCCCGTTTGGTATCGAGTATAACCCAAAATATCGAGCTCCCAAAGTATAATGATTTGGGTTTGGTTTTGGGTTGAAGTATTAGATTTGGCTTGGGTTACGGGTTCAAAGTATTAGGTCTGGTTTGGTTTGACTCCCTCGACCCATACCCGAATTGTCGTCCCTATTTTAGAGTCCTCCAACAGCCCTAGCAATAAGGACTTTCATCCTGGAGGCTTTGACAGTTCCGATTACTCCCAAAGCAATACATTTAACGTATCGTCATAATTTAGTTCATTTAGGTCATCCGGATGGATCCTCATTGTTGAAAATATAAAGGAGGATAACAAAACGAGATGACCTTAAATAGAACTCGAAACCAACAACCACCGGATTCTTTCTTTTATTCTGCTAATAAAACAGTAAGAAAGAGAAACATTGGGCAGGCTAAAGCATACCGGAAGCTCCGGCTCCTTGGCAAGGATCACACTTCCTGCTTGATCGGACAGTTGAGCTTTCACCGGGTGATTTTTAACCTAATTTACAAGCAAACTCCAATCTCAGTTCCAGAAATTTGAAGACATACAAAGTCTCACACTGTCTATTAAAATCAGAGATCTCCAGCATAGTTGTAGAATCAAGCAAAGCCATGAAAAGAACTAAATCACACCTACAAAGATGAGACCTACTATGATCCTCCTAGTAGGAAATTTTTTATATATGTAATTTCTACAATTTATACATCCAACTTTTAATCATGACCGCTGGATGGATATGAGAACCTTTCCAAGAAAGATTACAGCAGCACTCTACAAAGATGTGCTTCCAAGACACTAGCACAAGTGTTAGATCAGACGGGATGTCGGAAGTTTACATTCAGGCGAAGAATATCTGCTTAAAGGGTATTTTTTTAAACATATATCTTTCACACTTTCCATATAAAGTATTTTTTAAAAAATAGCTTCATATAATGTTTTTCAACATTTGACGTGCACAAGAAAAATTAGCCAATCAGAAATTAATCAACAATGGTGAAATTTGAGGTTATTGAGGGTGATAATGTTTGGCGACATAATCTGTCGGTGGTAATAGCTTATGGTCAACAAAATATTTTATATCACTGTTGATTGGACAATGATTTGGTGATATTTCCAAGTAGCCATGGGGTAGGGGTCGCCGATGGGGGTTGGGTATTCTCGGGCCAGCAACAACAGTGGTTGTCAATGATTGGTCACTGTTGATTGGTCAATGATTTGGTGATATTTCCAACTAGCCATGGGGTAGGGGTCGCCGATGGGGGTTGGGTATTCTCAAGCCAGCAACAACAGTGGTTGTCTACTGGTAACTGGCAGAGGGATTAGGAGTGCCATCAGCCAGAAATCATATCATCTTTAGGAAAAAAACTCTCATTAATAGATATAGGTGATAATTTTTCAGAGTTAAGGCTTATTTTTCCATTGATCAAGAAATTATTTTCCATCGACTTATTTTTCTATACATGTCAAACATTAAAATATTTTCCCATTCACACCAACCACCAAAAATTGAGAAAAAAAAATTGCTAAGTTATTTTATAGCAAACAAACAGACCAAAAAAAAACACATCTCGGGACAGTAATGAGGTTGAGATTTTAAAGAGGAAATGAGACACGGAGTTGTTCTTACCCAGCAACGCATGATGTCCCAGATGACATTCATAGGAGCATCTGATTTCAAGCCTAACGGATTGACGTGAGTTCCTGATATACGATATCCTGCATTCAGCACGGCAGATCGAAAAATTACCGCTGAGGGGGAGGTGCATTTTAAAGTTGCACAAAGATTGTGCAAGCTCAAGAACAGAGGTACATCCGGCAGTTCCTGCAAAAAACCACAAACAAAATGAGGAACAAAGAAGAATAATGTGACAGGACAAGGGGAACAGGTAAAGGTTGCATGAAATGTTGGGTGATATGCAAAATATTGATATCGGATGCCCCAATACCAATATTTTTAACATTGTGAAAATATCTCAATAGATCGCCGCATCGGCAATATACTGGCTGGTAGTTCTCTATGATGTACTTAGAATATCACTTTTTCTATTGGTGATGTACTCTACCACATATATAAATTAGGATCTCGTCAACTAGTTCATAGTACGGAGAACCAGCTTTTGGGATCTAATTTCCAGAGATTTTTGCACACAGTTCTCAAGAAGTACAAAAACAAATTCAGTCAAAAGATATATAAATAGTGTAGTGTGTAGTTCCTTTGTGCCCGAAGACTTGAACGAGCTTTAGATTCCAATGATCCTCAATTTAAAGTCATAAGTAATCGCTTGACCAAGGGCTCTTTCTTCTTCCTCACAGCTTGCATTTGATACTTATGATTCAATAATTCCTTTGTGCCCAATTCTTCCTTACAACTTGCATTCGATACTATTGATTCAATAATCCCTTCTAACAGGGCATTCACTGAACTAGTCTCCTGTGGGTCCCTTCTATCAGGAATGGAGGATTCTAAACATTGTCCTTTCTATTTCGAAAGTTAAACTTGTGAACAACCCCTTCTCTTCTTTCTCTTTAGTCTGTTAAGTATTTCGAACATTACACTATTTTTTTATTTCTTCAAATTCAACATAGCTAAATCTTAATCTCTCAATTTCAACTTCAACTTTATTTCTTGCATAAAATTTGCACTAAACAGTTGACTTCATGGTATAAAATTGAGTAAAACCCTTCAAATATATAAAATATGGTTAAACATGGTAGTTACAGAAAATTTTTCACGGGAATTTCATAAAATATATATAATTGATTTCGAAGGATCTTATTTGTGTCCGATACTAATAAATCCGCAATTAATGTCAATACCAATACCGATATTTAAATCAATGTAGGTACAGATTAAACGAAAAAGACAACCAACCTCCGAAATTGTTGTTAGCACAGCAGCAACACGATCATAAGCAGGGTAGCGATCCTTCATAGATTTGACATCCGTTAAAATGGAAGCCACCCATTCTTGATCATGGATCGGAGCAGACCAAATGGGCCCACCCATATTGAATTTCTTCCCGCAATCACTGCACTCTTGAGGGACAACAGGCCCAAAGCCAGGTAGGTATCTGACACTGTTATTCTAGAGAGACAATGAGAATGAAAATCGAAAAGAGTTAGAAGTCAATGATTATACAAGGCTTCTAATACCCCAACCAACACAACACAATCATTCCATAATGAGAACGACATCAAGGCTACCATTTTAACTATATACGAAGTTGAAAGAAATGAGAGTTTTGTCACTTACTAGGAATTTCAGTAGAAAAATCAAAACACATCAAAAAAGTAACAGTCATAATAATAGAATGAACCAAAGTATAGATATAAATATCGATCAACATATATCAATATCGGGCACTCTAATACCAATATTTTCTAATATTATGATAATATCATGACATATTATCATATCAGCAATACATTAGCAGATATACCCAATATTTGGCTGTATTAGCCAATATGATTCTATCTACTTATGATCCTTAAAAATATTTTTCTTTTGATATATCTAATACCAAGATAAATTGGAAGATATGTCCGGTACCAATATAGTGGCGACCATACCAATACTAATATTTTAATCCATATTTCAAACTTATCTCTATAAGATCTCAACCCTTTTTTGTTATCAAAACTTATAGGAAAATAAGAAAATGTTTGCACACGTTTGGAAATTTTGCATTTAAAAAGCACAACACTTCTCTCACGCTAGCATATCAGTTTCCTACACGTGTTAGACACCAACAATTGGCTAACATGCTTTGAATATGTTGGAACATTATTATCAGTTATACAATTTTATAATTTAGAAACAATTAAAAATCTAAACTTCATTGTCATCTATTTTTACCATTCAGCGAGGCATGTTATAACATGACTTTATTTTGGCTCACTTGTATTTTGATTCCTCCTGAGAAACTTTTATTGGGTGGGGAAACAAAAACATGCATTATTATTGCCATAAAATAATACTAACAATCAACAATATTACTGTATCTATAAGTTAAACTATAAATTTTAATTAACGTGTCCCAACATATCATATTCTCATTTTCAGCAATACAGCGTGTCGGCTTATCTGTATAGTGTTCATGACCAAGCTGATGTTCATGCTTCTCATATTATTGTCCCTAGTAGACATATAATTTAATCATTTCCTCGTTTGGGGGGTGGAGGGACAGCAATGAAGGTGCAATATGCTGGGTTTCGATTAAAACAAAAACACAGGACATGAATCAGCAACAATTTAATGACGGCACCAACTAATATAGGCATGACAACGGCATGGGCCGGGATTGGCTTTAAGAAGCCCAGATCTTAACCCCGAATTGCAAATGTTTGCCCCATCCTTGCCTTATCCCTGACAGGGTAGGTATTTTAGTCCCCATCCTCATTCCTGCAGTAATCGGGGATCCCTGCCCCCAATATCTGAAATCTAGATTTCCTGGAAGAAGAAGAAGAACTTCCATTGATAGCAACCTTTCCATGCATGAAAATTGTTCACTTTTCACACACTACACAATTCATTTAAGAACGCATTGAACATGTCAAGATTATTTAGGCATTCACTGAAGGTTAATCCATGTGTGACACACCGGATATTGAGATACATAAATTATATCGCATGTGAAGAATAATTTTTGGTGCATAAATTTAAATTATTTAATTATCACATTTAAAATATATTTTGGGTCATACTTATGGTGTAATTATCTCAAGTAAGAATTGAGGATTATGTTGTAGAAGTTTGTTGGAATATTATGGGTCCAAAAGAATTATTAATTAAACGCCTGATTATCTCCTAAACTAATATATCCTAACTACTACTAAAATATACCTTAATTTAGCTGATATGGCCAGCTCTGGAGAATACTTGAATGAGCAGGCAATTAAATGAGTTAGGTGGCTTCGGCTCTAAACATGTTTTAACACATGGATTGATAAGGTACAGTTTGGGAAAAGTCTATTTCAAGGGCATGCAGTCATTGCTCAGCAAGGGGAAAAAATCAGATCCAGTTTAGGGAGAAGGAAATGAAGAAGAGAGCACCAGAACACGATCCTCTCTTAATTTTCCTCCATCAGCTGATTTCACATAGAAGAGGGAGAAAGCTTGGGAGCAAAAAAAATAAATCGAGTGAGTAATTTCATAATTTATGCCTCTTCTATTCCAACCTTTCTATATATTTTATCTCAAATATCCAAGCCTTTGATAAAGAATCTTTGTTTTTCTTGATTTTCTGGCCATATAAAACCTTGTTCATTTGCTGCTGTTGCGCGATTCCTGTGTTGGAATTATTGTGATGTAAACTTTTGATAATTGATCTCTAAATTCCTATAATCTAGGTAAGCTCTCGAATTCAAATAATTTTAGAAATCATCCCTGTTCTACGTTCCTATTCTGTGCAGAAATTATCCCTGTTCTGCACCCCTGTCCTGTGCATATCCAAGGCATGTTTTAGTATCTGAAATGGCAGTGTGTTGATGTCTTGATAATTTGGCCAAATGTTGAAAGCAAGGACTAAATGAAAATTTGGTGGTGATTTCAAGTGATAGATCCTGCGTTAAATAGAAAGGACACATCACGGTGGTGCTTTGATGATGGTTCACGGCAATTGTATGATAGATTAATAGTATGCTATGGGGACTTCAAAAATAGGAGTAAATTGTTTGGATAATGAACTGGGAAAAAGCTATTTTCATTAACTTCTGTGAATTGAAATAGTTAGGAAGTAATTTTCTATGGGTTGATTTCTGATAACCTAGCAGGGCAGAGGGGACTTTTACTCGCTTGAGGACTTAATAAATAATAATAATTGTAGAGGTGGAAAATGATGAATTGTGATCAGTTAATTGGGAGATAATTATGGATATTAGTTGACTATTATGGTTATGTTCTAAGCATAGTGAGCGACTAGAGTCACTTGGGTTACTGATATTTTAAGGAAATTTCATTTGGGATGAGTTTGGAAGTTGTATGTGATAAAGTGGGTTCAGACTTGGTATGGTGAGAAAATTAAACGACACCTCAAGCTATGAAGAGATATTTATTGATTACCAGATATGTTCATTTGATTATCTATTGATATATTTTACCCAATTATATTCTACATGATCCATTTGATGTTGATCATTGTTCAGCTAGTATGTGATCATGTTGATGTTTCGCAACCTTCTTATATAGCCCTTGTAATTCTTTTTCTTATGGTCCTTCATGGGTCATTAATATTGCCGATTTGGTAGGATGTAGTAGAGAACTATATGAGAAAACAACATGAAATTACCGGTATATAAATCCTGGATATTCTGTATTATGGTCTGATATAGTAAGATACTTCCTTTTGCGTTTCATTACTAAAGTAAAGGAAGATATATGAAGACACTATTGTATCATGATAACATGAGCACCAGGATACCTTAATATAGCCTACATTATCCAATATTGAGGTCATTCTAATAAGCTCGATGATATTTATTTATGTGATGTATGCCAATATTATATCATGATTTATTGAATCGTTAACTTATTATTTTATGTAAATGCAAATTTCATACAAGGAAGGCATGACTTATAATCTTCGTGGCTGGACCAACTATTGTTTTTCATTTTGGGGTGGGTCGACGGACAATAACAAAATTTCATATAGTTGATTTGTTGTGTTTTGACTTGTTCTTTTTCTGGGAAGATCAATGCTGTGATGCTGATTTGTAATAGAATTACATTAAACTGTTATATTTTGTAAGATTGGATGGAACACGGATTAGCCCTTGGTAGATGCTTAAATAAGCTTGACATGTTCAATGTGTGCCTAAATAAACTGTGTAGAGTGTGAAAAATGAACTACTTGCATGCATGGATGGTTGCTAGCAATAGAAGGTTGTTGCCCTTCTTCCAAGAAATCTAGATTTTAGGTATTGGGAGCAGGGATCCCCAATTACTGGGGGACGAGGACCGGGACTTAGATGCCTATCCCGTTGGGGATCAGGGTAAGGACAGAGCAAAATTCAGCAATTTGAGATCGAGACTGGGGTTGCCTAAAACCAGTCTAGACCCACACCGTTGCCATCCCTAG
>JAOVVI020002386.1:0-11116 GCA_028571085.2 Nepenthes alata | reverse complement strand
TGGCTGAAGATGAAAAGAATCACATCCAACGCATTGGTAAACATATGACAGCTTAAGAGGAGTGCTCTTCATTTCACTTGCAGAACTGCATCCAATTATTTCATACATCAGTTAATATATGAAATTGATCAAGAAACAGTCATACCCATTGATGAAAATAATAATATCAGCCTTATACTACAATACATGTCAGATATCGGACGAATGAAATATAATATTTTTTTGATGTGATTATATTAAAAGTAAGTTATAAACAAAAAATTTGGCAATTTTTAATCATCTATTTATCTATTTGTGAAGTTACGCACAATTGTATCAAAAATAATCTTAATACCTTTTTAAATCAGTGCAAGTCAGTAGAACACTATGATTGATGAGGGGATAGGTAAGTTAGATACTATGATTGATGAGGGGATAGGTTAGTTAGATGCACCTCTGGCACAAAACTTTTGATCTATAAAAGTTTTATACCTCCACAAAACATATTGATTTAGAATTCTTAGAAGATTTAGAATTTTAAACATATTTTAAAAATGTAGATTTAAACTTCCAAGACCAAAGCAAAATAAAATAAATAACTGATGCATCAGTGACATGTCAAGATTTTTTCCAAGAATTAAGCCTCCTAAAATCCCTTGATATTTTTCATCCATGGATTCATACTTGATTAAGAAATTATTATGGACTCCAAGATATCATACCAAACTTCTACTAGCACTGATGTAAATATTGGCTAATACACATTAGTACCAAGAGGCACAACCAATATTTTCTTATATAACAACAATATTACAATATATTGTCATATCAGTGATCTATCACGATATATCGACTGGTATGCCTAATATATCAACCGATACAACTCTGTCAGCTTAAAATTTTCAGAAACTTTTTCTTTCGATATATTGAATACCAATACTATTTTATGATATGACCGATACTGATATAATTGTGACCAAGACTGATATTTTTATCCATGATTACAAGTTAATCTCCTGATTTAACTGGAAAAGGCAAGTTACCCACGTGTAGATGCGCACGAAGATTCTAACATAGAAGTCCATTTGCACAGATAGCACGGGAACAATATACCGCTTATAACGATTTGCATGGCTCTGTGTCCAACAAACATAGATGTAAATCAGAAACAGCAGTTTCATTCAGTAGTAAAAAAGATTAGGCATTGAGTCATGCTGGACAAGCATTTATCGAGCAGCCATCATTACTCACAAAAAGAACACAAGAAAAGAAAAAGGTAAAAAGGAAAGATCCTTATTTCAATCAATTGCATCCATTAATTAAAATAATAGTATCAATCACTGCCATATTGATATCAAGCATATCAGACAATAGATATTGTCTCGGTCTTTCGAATGTATCGCAATAAAAAAATTTCTAAAAATCGTAATCTGATAGAGTTATATCAGCCGGTTAATCAACAATGAATCAAATTAACAGCTGATAAGCATGATATTGTCACGGTTTTGAAAAATATTGGTATCGGAGGACTCAATACCAATGCATATCAAACAATATTTTCATCTATAATCACATGCTCCTACGCATATTGAAAAGGGAATTCTCTCTTCTAGCTGCCTAGTGACACAAACCAAACCATTAAAGAAGCTTAGGTACTCAAGGACCCAAAAATCAGATTGTAAATGAGCTCGTTTTCTTTCTAAGGTTGCCAAGAGAAAAAGAAAATCCAGCATTTACAAAAATTTGCAATGTCGACAATCAGAAAAATTTTATATAATCATATGAGAGTAAAGGGAAATGTTCAATTATCATCTACATATCTAGAATTTAATGAAATTCCCTAAATTGGGGAACATTCAATGAAAATGCCTCCTCTGGTAGGTCTGACACAAAAAACAACTGCATATAGTTTTTCACTCAAAATCTTCAAACAAATAATGTAGAAACTTCCATTTGTTCGGTTTTTATTCAATCAAGTCCTACACAGCCATTGGGCCTGCCTTCAGATAAAGTATATTGATTCTCCTACAAAACCATTGAATTGCCTTCGGTGCATATACTCACACAATATGCATGCATCATCTTTATTTCTTAACGCTCTGTTCTAGTGAAAGGAAGGTAAGGCATACTGACAAAACAAAGGTCTTCATAGCTGTCTTTCAAAGAAAAATTAGTAAAATGTGAACGTGTAAAAGCTGTAGGGGAAAACCCATCCCACTTATTGCACGGAAATAAATAAATGAAATTCAGACGGTAATAAAATGGAGTAGGATGCCAATATGCTGAAAACATAACTAAAATAATGATGAAAAATAAAGTGGAACAAACTCGCCCACAGTAGGAGTGGTAGTCTAGAACACAAACTTAGAGGAGCCAGATACAATACCCAAACCCTTGGATATCATCAAAGCAACAACAGTGGATTGTCTAAAATACCATCTCTAATTGAAGCTGGATTGACCTTCTGATTAACTGTTAATTTGCTTGAGGATCGAACTTCCCTAGAAAACTACTCACTTAGGCCTCCTGATACAAATATTTTCCAATACCAAAACAAAATCACAAAATATCTCCCTATCGACTGATATATCAAATACATTAACCAATATTTTCTCCAAGAATTCAATACATAAAAAAAGATTTTGCATCTAATACATCCAATATCTATCCAGCCCCAACCGATTGAAGTTCAATCCCCCAAAAAAGTAAGCCTCAATCAAAAGGTCGATCCATCTCTAATTAAAAAGAAATTTCAGACAATACATGTCAGTACTACGTTCATGATATCATACCCTTTCCCATCAAACTCCCTGTTATTTGTAGCTAAATTTAATTCTGGTTTTCAATTAAACAAGGAGGGACACTGTCTTTCCTTCCCTTGAAACACAGGTTGTCTTTTCTCGACAGATGTGAGAGCACATTTTTTTCTACTACTCAAAAGTATGTCAAAAGCCATCACAAATTGATTTCCCTAAAATACAAGAATATGATATGTACTTCATATATGCATCTTACAACAGAAATAAAGAAGGTAAAACACAAAAGATGTGCAGGATTCTCCATTAATTTTGGTAAACCATAATCAATGAATTAAAATAGTCCATTTAATTTAACACGAAAAGCATCCAAAATTAGGAAACTATTATTTCCTCCCTCCATTTATGATCATAAATGTACCTTGAATCCTTGATGCTTGGCCAAAAAATAAAAAGTTTAAAATAAAAATACCTCAACACTGGCAAGGAGAATCCTCAAAGCCATTTCTTGGCAGTATTTCGCTCTCAACGGGTACGAACCATATCTGTTGTAACAGTCAATTAATAGAAACCATTTAACAGACAAGCTGCCCATGGAGACCATATACATAAAAAAGTACATAATAGAGTATCCTCACTTGGAGTAGCAAACCTCCCCATTACCCCCACAAAGTACAGCCATATCGGTCGCTGTGCACATTAGCATGCCTCCATCAACAACAGATTGAACAGCCGAGTCTAAGAAAACAGACGGTGATCCATAAGGATCAAGATCAACCTGAAATGCAAGTTATTGTTATAGAACATATTATTTAGAGGTTTGACTATAGATAAAAATATCGATATCAGTATCGATCACAACAGTATCGGTATCAATCATATTTGATGCAAAATATTTTTTTGCGATCAAAACCTGAAAAAATATTGGTTACCAATACAGTGTAATATAGAGATTTTTTTTGCAATATCAAGGGACCCAAAATCGATATCAGCAAATATTTCATTCCATAGGTTTAGCACATGTAGGAACAACTTCCAGACCTAGAAAAAAAAAATCACCTCAAACCAAAAAAAAAAAAGAAAAGGAAACAACATAAGATATCACAATATATTTGAAGCTCATGTAAACAATAATAGTTCCCCTTTTCATCCATCCTTCAGCCTTTTCTTCCAAGTTAAAGAAGTAACGACACGCAAAAATGATCTCAATGCACTTTATATAGGAAGAACACCAGGACGGTCAAGATTATAATTTAGAGAACATACCACATCAAATTCTTTTGGGTGAATGAGCATATGAACACGAGCGTCAGCAAGGTGACATTCCACCTTTGCACAAGCCACAGAGCCATTAAATTTTATGTTTCTTCTGCATGCTTCAACTGACACTGCAATGAAGTAAACAATCACAATTAGTTCTAAGATTATTGATTCCTTAATCACTAATCTAATAGAAAACCCAAATGCTAGATAATTTATTAAACTATCAGTATTTCTGGAACCATTTGAGAGTTCCCGTGCGATGTTGAGAAAAAAAATATTCCATAAAATGTGTAGATTGTCCTTGGTATATTTGTTGTTTGGGGAAATAAGATATTATGCAACTATTGACTTTCATTTGAATGTCATTGTAAGCTTACATTTTTATCATAATTGTTTAAATAACTTAATGATCACTATAGTAATTATATTTCTATCAAGTATGTGGCTACATTAAAAATCCCTTGATCATACATGTTTAGATTAATGTCTATTAGTTGCTCCAATTAATAATTAAGATGACTTAATGATTTCTAAAAAATTAATTTTCCCATCTATACATTGATGAAATTGACTGAGAAGGAATACAGAACCACAGAATTCCCTTATTTGCTTAGAAACATAAGAAGTCTTATATGATATGTGAACTTGAGATTGGCAACAAGCATTATTTGATACTAGGTCAAGTTACCAAAATGGGACTTCGTTAATCCAAAAGCAGATATATTAATCAACTTCAATTTCATTTTCTTGGATGAGCAGCTAACCTTTCCTTTTTTCGTGTCATTTTTTAAAAGAATTATGATTATTAACTTATATCACGATGAATGCTCTGATAGCTCCAGTTTCTATAGGGTGATCATATTCATGGCATTTTAAGAAAATTTACCACTATAAGGTTTAGGACACCAATGGAAAAATCTAACAGTATAAAAACATATCACAACAAAAACCTAAACGGATTTCACAGTAGTAAAGAACTAATCTCAATCCTTTTCTATAAAAGAAAAAATGCACAATGTGTGCATCAACACATGCATGTGGCTTAAGGGATAACAGCAGTACACACATATGGGAATTGAGATAATACAGAACTAAAGGATGATACAAGCGTAACCAATAATAATCATATAATTCTGTAGGACAAGATTTGCAAAACTGAGGTTTGCTTCATTAAATGCAATGTTGAAAAACCTATAACAAAATTACCTTTATCATTGTCAAGTGCCACAACTTTCCCAATTCCGTCGACTTCTAGTGCATATCGTAGAGCTCTTAAACCAGAGGCTGACAACGCCTGTGGATATGCAAATAGCATCATATGAACTACATGAATCTTATAACGAAAAAACAACATGGATGCTAAATATATATGGCATGAAACTTTAAAATATGTAAGAAATAACTAAGATTAAGAACCTCGAGAACTCTTGGCTCCTTGAGTTCCTGCTTGAATTTAACTTCTGTGGCTTTCACTGAAATGTTAGACAGCCCATCCTCGGGCATGCCCTTAACATTTTCAGAGTTTCCATTAGATGTGTCGTGGTCCACAGCAGACTCTGAAGGTTTCCTGTGAATTGCTTGAACAGAAGAATGCTCCGATGTAACCTTCTGTTCTGTTTTTGTTGTTCTCAGCAACACTGCTTCGTGCTCTTGTTTACGTTTGGAGATGAATGTCCTCAAGACAGCAATAGATATGTCCCGATTATTCACCTAATTATTGTAGAGAGATGTAGTTTAAAGTTTAGGATCGTCCAATCAAGCTAGCACAAAACAAAAGCAGCAAATAAAAGGGAAAACTACAACAAGCGTTATAGTCAAAAGTGAAAAATCAGCTATTATCAAAGATGCATGCCTGGACTAAGACATACAAAATTTTGAAGCCAAACAAAACAAAATCTTAGAAACAGTCCATGTAGACATAATTTAAAACCAATGTAATTAATGGTCTTGAATCTTTTTTTTTTTTTTGGTAAGTATTAATGGTTTTGAATCAATGTAAACCCACCTGCTGAGTTGCATAAACCAAAACAAAATCAAACAAAACCAATCTAAGCCTTTCCCACCCAAAGTAAACCTTTCCCATTAAGTGGGGTAGGTACGTATGGATTATTGGTCACCATCAAATTTTGTTGTAGGTTGTGTCCTCTACTAAGTCCAAATATGAAAGACCGTGTCTGATGTTTTCTTTAACCTCTTATTTGATAGTAGTCTCTTCTACAATGAGCCTCTTCCAAGCTCTCGCAACTCCGAGTTGACGCATAAGATAGTTTTTACTTTGCAGTAGAAGATAACCTCAATTGCGTCTCCCGTATTTTTTCTTTATGGGTATCACTCTGACCTTCTATTATATACCAAAATTGTAAAATCCTATATATTCTGATATGATCACACATCCATCTCAACATCATTATCTCCACAATTGTTTTTTTTTTCAATTATTGGTGTTTGACCGACCAACACTTCACTCCATACAACATGATCAGCCTAATAGCCACTTTATGTATTTTAGTTTGAGTAATTTTCTTGTTTCACAACAGACACCAAAAGTGCTTCTCCACTTCAACCAACCTACTTAATCTAGTGAATTATATCATGATTGATTGCTCCATCGTTCTGACTACCAATCCAAAATATTTGAAATAATTTCCATTGTAAGCGTTCACTTGCTATTCACACCTCCCTACCATCTGTTAGTTGTCATAATTAAATTTAGACTCCATATATTCAATCTTTATTCTACTACTTTTAAAGCCTTTAGCTTCCAAAGTCTCCCTCCAAACTTCAACTTAACACTAACTCACTATACTATTCTATTTTTTTTACTTTCTGCTTACTATTAGAGTAACTATTCCTTGGAAGCTTCTACAAGTCTGACTATTAATTCTAAAAAGTATGCACCAAAGTAAATCTTGAATGTGTTTAGTCAATCAATTAATGCCAATGCAAATCGATATGGGCATAAACTCAGTCTCTAATGTACACCAATCGTGACAGGAAAAACATCAGTCTCCCCTAATAGGTCCTTACAGCTTACACGAGTTAGTGCTGGATTGTATGTCTCTTATAACTTGGATGTATGCAATAGAAACTCTTTTTTTCTTCCAAAAGTCTTCATGATACTTCTCTTAGGACTATATAGTATAATTCTTCTAAATCAATAAATTCTATATGAAGATTCTTATATATTTTCCTAAATTATTCATCAGATGCCTTAACAAATAAATAACTTTGAAAATAGAACTACCTATATTGGGGAAATTGTCCCTAAAGTTGCTGGTCCCAAGCACGGAAAAAGGTCTACTGCAGTTAGTTAGCGGACAGCCAGTGGAATACTTTAGTGGGATCCTTGACATGGATTTGAGTTGCACATACCATTCTCTAAGTATGTACATTTGTCCACTTTTTCTTAACAGAGTCATTGAGTTCACAGAGCTCAAATAAAGAATGAGGTTTGCACTTGACAGAATGTGTGCAATCATTACTAACTAAATCTCACAAACATATAATCACAGTAGCTGTTCTAATACAGTTATACAATGTACAATTTGTCAATAGTTTAAGTAGATATTGCAATACAAGACACACATTGGACTCGAATTATTCTAACCCACATAATGCAATACATGGTAGAAATATTGAGCACCTAAATAAACGAGGATAAATCTAACACAAGGATTCCTGTCGACCTTCAAATAAATAAAAACAAAACAAAAACGATCAACGGGGTCTTCTTCTCCACATCAACTGGCGCCTCTTTTTTACATCCCAGATGAGATACTCAGATTACAACATACGAGCATCCAATTTCAATTTTTCCCCTCGAAAAGGCGAATGAAAAAGCATAAATTTTGGACCAAAACATCTGTTTAATTGACCAATCACGCCCACACCAGTAATCCATCAAAAATTCATCCTCAATCCAATACAGAAACGCTAATCAAATCCCTTTTCTATTATTACTGTACATTGATCAATTACGGCAAAATTCAATCCAACACTTCAGGACATTCATCCAAACGTAGTCCAAGAACTCGACCCAAATTAAGTTAAGAGAAGACTAAGAGAATAAGAGACCTGGGTTTTGTTGTAAAAGACTTCGTTTTTAGCATGCATAAGAATCTCCGCTTCTCCCTCTTTGATTATTGTGTAATCACTGAGATCGACTGTTATTGTCTTGCCCTTCTGCTTCTCTTCTTCCACAGCCCCGTTCTTCCCACCCATCTCACTGTTATCACTGTCCTTTCTTTTTTTATCTCTTTCGTTTTTTGTTTTTAATTTTGCCGCTTCTGCTGTGTGCTTTAGGACAATGAAGAGAAGTTTGATTGGTGTAAATGTCTTGAAAGTAGGGAATCGGAGAGTGATTACTGGAACCGTTTCTTCGAGTTTGAGCGCTTCATGGATTATGGCCGAGCATATAATTCTCAGGAGAAGTGTAATCCCTCTCTCTCTCTCTCTCTCTCTCTCGCTATATTTTATAGCCTGATTATGGGAAAAACCCTATCTACGCTTTGGGATTATGACCAGTTTCCTTCATTATGAGGGGCCATGCGACGCATTTAAAACAGCTATTGAACCCGACGATTATTTTTTTATTAAGTAAAAAATTATTATTTTATTAAAAATAATAGATGATTATCCACGAGCGACTGATAAAAAAATAACAACCATTAGATTAAATTCAATAACTATTATACAGTGTCATAAAATTTATGATACTTCACACGTCGCAGTAACCCCGCTTTTATTTCTCTTAAACCCTCATTTTTACCGACGCATATATTTAGTTTTCTCATTATATTTTTGCTACTGTGAGCCGGCTACATACTTTTTAGAAAAAAATACTGGGGGCTAGAGTGAATGATCACATAACAATATCTTACCTCAATAAAAAATAACAACTATTTGATTAAATTCAATAACTATCACACAGTGTCATAAAATTTACGATACTTCACACGTCGCGTCATAAAATTTACGATACTTCACACGTCGCAGCAACCCCGCTCTCATTTTCCTTAAACCCTCACTTGAACCGACGCATATATTTGGCTTTTTTATTATATTTCTACTACTGTGAGCCGACTGTGGACTTCTTAGAAAAAACACAGAGGGCTAGAGTGAATGATCACATAATAATATCTTGCCTCAATAAAAAATAACAAACATTGGATTAAATCCAATAACTATCACACAGTGTCATACAATTACGATATTTTACACGGCAGAGTAACTCCGCTTTCGTTTCTCTTAAACCCTCATTTTTACCAATGCGTATATTTCATTTTCTCATTATGTTTTTGCTACTGTGAGCCAATTGTGAACCTTTTAGAGAAAGCAGGTGGGTCTAGAGTGAATGATCACATAATGATATCTTACCTCAATATTTTGATTATTGAAATAAAATATAGTAAAATTTTGTATTTTTAAGTATTTATAAGGTGTTTAGTAATGGTGGTAGGAGACAAAAATGGTCAACAATGTTGAAACTATTGGCAGCCAGTTTAGTTATTAGCAGATGGGGATCCTACTTTGCAAATAATTTTGCGTCGCTTTTTTTATTCTTTTTTTTGGTTTAAACATATTTTAATAAAATTTATAAAAAATTAAAAAAAATATTTAAAAAATAATAATAATAATAAATTCTATTTCACGAAATAGGATTCCCGCTCCCTATTTACCAGTATTAGCCATGGATTTACAATGACAATGGTAGTCAAATTTTATAAGATTGTTAATATATATAGATGGCAAGAATAGTATAGACAATAGTTATTTGTGATTGATGGGTACAGTATATCCAGTCCAAAAAATCATCCAAATCATTTATTTTAATTTATCGGCGGTTATCTTTGATTGTTGGCTATGGATATGAATAATCGGCGGTTTTCTTTGGCGGTTGGCTATGAATATTATTTTCCATCCTCAAATTATATAAAGATCATCATCCCAAAAAAAATAAGAGGAAAAAAGAAAAAGGAAAGAGGAAAAAAATGACAATAAAAATGATAAAAAATACCCAAAAAGGAAGTGGAGAGAGAGGCCTCTGAGAGAAAAATAATGAAAAAGATTTGAGAGAAATAAAAGGGAAAGCTTTGCCGATCAGTCTTCCCAAAGCCATGTGCTTCGTCCAAAATATCATACATAAAGAGTCACCTCTATCCCATAATGGGGGTCCCATTTGAAGATGATTCTCTCTCTATTATTGAAAGCCTGACTTTCGTCTATACTCAATCCACAAAATATGTATCATCCATTGATCTTTTTATATTATTGAAAATATATCTGATTTGAGCGTCGAAATATTTACGGTAAAAATAATTTTTGTTGACCTCTCACATCTCATTTTTAATTGTGTTGCGTAGGGTTCAGGTTTAAAACTATGGAGATCGAATCCGCCTCAAATCGACCAGCAAGAAGATCCGATTTATGATCTCCTGATCCGTAAAATAACCCGTATTCCTGATACGCAACAGTGTTTAATTAAAAATATAACATTTTAATGTCTAAATAATAAAAAAAATAATAATAATATCATCGTTGATATTTATTATTTATTTTTTGATAATTATCATTCATTGATAAATAACTATTTCATAGTTTAAATTCCAAAAAAATTAAAAATAATTATAATTATCTTAGAATAGGAATTTCAAATTAATGTCAATAAGAGGGTTAATAAATCTCCTTTCTTAAGGTGGGAACTTAGAACTTGTAGATAAAATAAATGAAAAAGCATTGTAAATGATATTTTCATAGGCATAATAAAAAATAAATAATTTATGTAATTTGATCTGATTGGCCTAAGTTTTATAGAGTTTTATCAAAATATAAGAATATTATAGAAGTATAACGTTAAAATTTTAGGCCAAATAATTTTTTAAGCCATACATAGTTACAAATAAAAATAATCTTTCTGA
This sequence comes from Nepenthes alata, assembly GCA_028571085.2. NCBI lineage: Eukaryota > Viridiplantae > Streptophyta > Magnoliopsida > Caryophyllales > Nepenthaceae > Nepenthes > Nepenthes alata. Next base: position 201 of record JAOVVI020002386.1, on the reverse strand, counting down.
GCACACCACTCTGATTTTAATTTTTGTAATATAAATTTTTATTTTTGGTAAGCATTAGATTTGGAAAATAATAATCTCAATAAATTATATTTTATGTAACTATTAATTTTTATATAAAAATTATCATATTAAAATATTTTTAGATAATCTTTTATTCTACATATTATATCTTTACATTATTTTATAATTTGGTATATTTTA
>JAOVVI020002385.1:0-21243 GCA_028571085.2 Nepenthes alata | reverse complement strand
CGTGGGGAGCGAAGGGAGCTCCGCCAGCGATCTGTTGATGGGCTGTGGGCCACAGAGGAATGGGCCCATTACTGTAGAAAAATCGCCAAATGCCCAACTTGACTTCGCACAATAGTCAACGTTGAGTTGACCGCCTGTGAGCAAGTTGGCCGCCAAAGTGGTCAACTTCTGTGTTGACCGTTTTGGCTACTGGGCTTTTCAGCTTCTGGGCCCGCCTTCCTCAGTGGGCCACGAGAATGTTGACCGTTCTACTTGGGCCTCCGCTGACTTTTGTTTAGGCCGGCCCATTATTGGTGTACCCATCAGTATTGAATTGTACAAATATCTAAAATATGCTTAAATTATGCAAATATATAAAACATACTCAAATCATACTAAAATATAGGAAATTAATTATTGGTGGCAACCTTACCAATAAATGATGAATATTAAAATTTAGGTTATGATTATTTCTGTATACTCAAAAGTTATATACTACTATTCAAGACCCATAAATAGACTATTTACATATAACTTTATAAATAAGATCGATTGCTACTTTTTTTAACCCATGAATGATAGGTGTAACATTTAATTTGTTAATAATATATCAAAATATATTTAAATATATTTTATTAATTCTTTATAATGATTTATACTAAATTAAATCAAAAATTTTATTCAAATATAAATATATTCTTAAATTTTTCATATTAAAGTAAATACACTAATTATCAACTTTATATATATATATATATATATAACATGCAGTAAAATCTAAATCATACAAAAACTTAAACAGGTATTTTAAAAGTATATATTAGCTATATTGTATAATTTACATATATATATAAGTTATTCATTGTAAAAATTGTAAGAAATCAACATAATTTATAAAATTTATCAATACATATATAAAAATATGCATAAACAGTTAGATATTTAAAGCATACAGAAACAAATATTTGTGAATTAAAAAAATGCAAGAACAATATCATAGAATTTAACACGTAAATATAATGTATATGGATTTATAACATTACTTTTATACAATTGTATTAAATAAGAGTAAAATCACATGTATGCAAAGCAATCATATTTTAGTTATGAAAATAAAACATATATAAGTATTTAAAATAAAAAATACTTAAAATTATTTAAAAAGGTTAGCAACAAAGGAAAAATGGCTGAAATTATAGATATAGAGATAATTAAACAAATCAATTATTAACTTATCTAATTACTTATCATAATCGATTATTCATCTTTAAGAATCCAAACTAAGTAATCATGAATAGCACTTCCCCCAATCTATGGGTTTAGTTCATGGCAATAAATAAGTTATATTTTTTTCTTAAAAAGATAGACAGATTATAAAAAAAAAATAAAATAAGGACATGGTTATAGCATTTTAATGTACTTACCTCCCGTTTAGTTAGAGAGAATAAAAATTTTATTTCCTCCTTATTCTCAAAGGAATAATTTAATCGAAAATAAATATTCATTTGAAAATAAAAAATAATTATTTTTATTTATGTGGAAATAGTTATTTAATCTTATTTATTATTATTATTATTATTTATTTTTACCTTATTTTTTATACTATTCTACAAATTAAATAGTAGAATATTAATTTTTATCATATTTCATTCTAATAATCTAACGTACCATTATTCTTATAAAAATTCTGAAACTAAATCCTCCATCTCTCTCTCTCATCATCTCAATCTCTCCCACATGCCAATTTACTTTTTTAGGAAAATTAACTGACCTTAACATTAAAGAATATGTTAGGGAGTCAGTTATAATTTATTTAAAATTTTATCTTGTTATATGGTGTGGAGGATTTGAATAAAAAATTTAATAATCTAACCCCAATTTAATCTGATGAATAACTCAATTTTGAGATGTAAATCGGTTTTAATTAGCTATGACATGTTAATTTCAACAGTTACATAAATAGACCAAGGGAATGCAATTAGCATGCCAAGTCCTCATAATTTCCTCCAAGAAACGATGCTTGTGCTTCTCAACAATGAGATGACTCGTGGGACTCTTTTGTCCCTTAGTTGTAAAGATCATAAGTGCAATATAACTTATTTTTTATTTTTAAGAATTCTTTTTTGATAAAATTTGAATTTTATTATATCATTATTTAGTGATTGCTAATTTTATAACTTCAAAAATAAAGAATGGGTGTACTAAGTGAAGCATAAAATTATTTTGCTTCCCCTACATAACATTAGCATTTGATAATTTTGGAAGAGTTATATATAAATATGTTTCCCTAATTGTACCAAAATTAAAAATTTTATTTGAGATTTTTATAAGTTAGGTATAAAATAGTATTTTAATGTTGGACAGTCTTTTCTAAATTTATATGTTATATATAATCGATCTAAATTTTTATTTTTTAAAAATAATTTTGTTAAATATAAGATAATTTGGTCAAAAGAATAATCTTACATAATTAAAATTAATTATTAAATTTTAGATATTTAAGTTTAAGATTGAAATATAAATAAAATAAGATTAGAGTTCTATTTTATTGTCTTTTATATTTTTGGTAGTAATTTTTTTTTTGTTAATAACTTAAATAATTAAATTATAGAGTGAGTTTAATATAGTCTAATATGGCATCATATTTATAACCATCGATTTATTAAAATAAAATTTATGGAAAATAATAAAAAGGAAAATGATCAAGAAATTCGACCCACAAAAATTGGCCCCGAAATTTAAGGGGCGCTTCGAAACCCCATTGTCTGCCCGTGCTGCATACGAATCAACTATTTATATGCCCCTTCCCCACTAAAGACGTTCGCATTTGTCTCCTGTTCTGTAATTCTACCAATAACGCTCCGTTTTCTCCTCGCCTTGTACTTCCCTCTCTTTCTCTTTCCTGTGCTTCAATGGCGACTCCTGCAACGCCTCTGTTGAAGGATGAACTTGACATCGTGATACCCACAATCAGAAACCTTGATTTTTTAGAGATGTGGAGACCCTACTTTCAGCCTTACCATCTAATCATCGTCCAAGACGGTGACCCGACAAAGATAATCAAGGTTCCGGAGGGTTTCGACTATGAGCTCTATAACAGAAATGACATTAACAGGATTTTGGGCCCGAAGGCTTCTTGTATTTCCTTCAAGGACTCCGCTTGCCGTTGCTTTGGTTACATGGTATCCAAGAAGAAGTACATATACACCATTGACGATGATTGTTTCGTAAGTTCTCTCAATTCTCTGTTTCCCTTTATGGGCTCTCCCTCTGATATCAATTTATGTAATTCTTTAACCAATGTTTAGATCTTGAAGTATGATATTATGTTTTTCCTTGGTTTTCGGTTCCCTAATTTCCGGGTTCTGCTGATTTTTTTTTTCTATTTGAAAATTTTGTGGTTTTTTGGCTACTTTGTTTATGTAGATTTTTGATATTGTGTTGAATAGTTTAAATTCTTGATGTGGGTTTGTTTTGTAAGGCTGGTATTGGATCTGGGTCCTAAATTTTTTGGCGGAGAATGTCGAGATCTTGATGCAGGTTGACTTTTTAAATTTGAATATCGTTTGGTGATCTGCTACTTGTTAATAAATTGAGTGTGTTGTTGAATTATTGAAGTTATAATCATGCCTTTTCAGCATTTTTTTCTCTTTGTTTTTGCTGATTTGCATTTTTTAACCGTCATTTCGATTATTTTTTATATCTTTGTACTATAAATCTGAAGAACAGAGCTGATCTAGAGTGCTGGGTGATGATTAGAACCTAATTAGTTATTTTAATTGTAAAACTAAGCCTCGGTTTAGCATAAAGGGTTTTTCCTTGCTCTGATTCAAGATCCTTTGTTGAAGCAGATTTTGTTGGTTGTGATATTCAGACTGTCATTGAAGGAAGAATATTTTCCTGTATTTCCAGTAACTAATGCAAACAAATTTACAACATCTGATTGGGGTTTGATTAAAAATGCTTTTTAGATCTGCTGTTGTTCTTTCAATATGAAAGATCTTGGATTGAGAAATATTTGTGGGACATTCTTGGGATACTATTGGCTATTCTTCTGTGGGACTATTGGTGTGGACAGAGTTTTCTCAAGGTGTCCAAATGTTGCATTTATGACACTGCCGCTCTTCTGTCTTCTGTCATTTATCAATCAAATTACGTAAACATTGAAAAAATTGCTTGTCGAAGAAATTCTTAGAGCATTCAGGACGATTGTAGTCATTACTCACAAATCCATATGTATCCCAGGCTAGTCCCAAATGGCTGTGGTTAAGGACGATGATATAACGGTTTCCCAGCTTCAAGATGCGTCACTTTGCTTTGTGCTTTACGTAGTTCTTGCAATTATTAGAAGAATCTAAGTTTCTCATTTTAGTCCATGTTGAACTGATTGGAACATGGCTTACTTCTGTATATATTTCTGCTGAACAGGCACATCATCTTGAATCTGGTGATGTCTTTTGAAACCTTATGAAATCATTCAACTCCTTGTTTGGGGGGTGATTGCATTTGATGGCTCCTATTTGGAGTATAGATGAAAACATCGGTGTTGATATCAATCACAACCGTATCAATATGAGATTATTAACCGATAGTTACTGTACCTGGAAATATCGACTTCAATCTATTGGGGAACCAACATTGATATATTACCATCGAAATTTTTACACGATCTTTCATTCCATGATATTAATGATCAGTAAGATATTGTCTGTCAATTAGAGTAGCTGGTAAAATTTCCTGGCCTCATTTCCAAGAGATTGTGGATCAAATCCCAACCATGAGGGTTGCAGCAGGAGGATTTAAGACAACCACATTGGTTGTGGTGTTTAAATATTTCTGTGTAAGGATAAAAGAGAAGAAAGAACTAGTAGAAATAGGCAATTATTGAAATGTTCTGTGCTATTATTCCTCATCAGCTTTATATAGTTGATCAAGCATTTCTGTTACAACATATCGAGGAATCATTCAATGAGGTTCAAATTCAGCTAGAACCCCAATTCTTTTAGAAATATCCTAATCGAATTTCATTTTGACCCCAGTGAACATGTGGACCGAAGCAGTTTTCACTATCCTGGATTAGAAGATCATAAATTAGTATCTCTCCTTACTTTATTCTTTACCACTACCATCGCAGATTCTGATATCAGTATTTGTTATCCGCTTATTCACTTATTATTTGCCTTATTCATGCTTTACCCAGTTGCAATTTCTTTCCCTCTGGGATTCTATGAAGCATCGACACTTGGTTGGCACTCTCTGACATGTGGAATTTTTCATTATGTTTTGACATCAACATGTTATATACATGTTGACTTATTTTATAATTTTCTGAAAAAAATGAGTTTTTTCATATAAACTAAAGGAAATTAGAATCATTAGGTAAATTAAAAATAATTTAAAACTTAAGCCTCATTGTCTTCTTTAATTTCGTCATGCAATGTATGTTATAGCACAATCCATTTATACGAGATTATTTACATACGGGTGTTCTTCTTGTGAGCTTTTTGTCTGATAAAAAAGAAATATGTATTTTTAATAATAATTTAGTATAAATTAAAATTATTGATCAATTATATTATGATATTTATAAATAAAACTGCAAATTTTAAATAACGCCCTTATTTTGAGGAAAGCTCAGTGGGATGGTTTCGGAGGTTTCTGTGTGAACTTGTTAGTTTGGTTGTTGCCTTATTCTTCTGAACCTGTATTTTGATGCATAGGTTGCTAAGGACCCATCTGGAAAAGACATCAATGCCCTCGAGCAACACATTAAGAACCTTCTCTCCCCGTCAACTCCCTTCTTCTTCAACACATTATACGATCCATATCGTGAAGGTGCCGATTTTGTTCGTGGGTACCCATTCAGTCTCCGTGAGGGCGTCCCCACCGCCGTGTCTCATGGCCTTTGGCTTAACATCCCGGATTATGACGCACCCACCCAACTTGTGAAGCCTACCGAGAGGAACACTCGGTAATCACTCGCTGCTTTCTGATCGTGATGGTATTTGCTTTTGAACTTACGAAGGATTTTACTTGTACTACATTGAGATGCTTGCCTTTTTGTGTTTTTTGGATACCAGGTATGTTGATGCGGTTTTGACCATTCCAAAGGAGACGTTATTTCCGATGTGTGGTATGAATCTCGCATTCAACCGTGATCTCATTGGTCCGGCTATGTACTTTGGGCTCATGGGCGATGGTCAGCCAATCGGGCGTTATGACGATATGTGGGCTGGCTGGTGCACTAAGGTATGCTTTATTGTGTTGTATTTAAACTTAAAAGAGAAATCACTGTGAGTGAAGAGCTGTGGTGTTAAACCGAACAAAATTACTATGTCTCCCAATATGTAAAATAGTAGCTGATATATCCGATACGGCTGATATCTCCCAAATTCAGTTTGCTGTGCCTTGCAAAAGAATTGTTATGCTAGATATTGATATATTGTTATATCGATGATATATCATGATATGTTGGCTAATACACCCAATATGATTAATATTTTCCCAAATGATGTTATACTCTGTAAGAAAACTTTTACATCAATTATTGATATGCTTTTTTAATATGATCGATAATAATATAACTGTTATCAATATAGATATTTTGATCCATGAATGAAACTTGTATTTGTTGGGTCACCTCTTTTTCTTACATGCATGGTTTTCCAATATCCTTTGTTTAGGTAATCTGCGACCACTTGGGATGGGGAGTCAAGACAGGTTTACCCTACATCTACCACAGCAAAGCAAGCAACCCATTCGTGAACCTGAAGAAAGAGTACAAAGGAATATTTTGGCAAGAAGAGATCATCCCATTTTTCCAAGCCGCGACCCTCTCGAAGGGCTGCACCAGCGTGCAACAGTGCTATATCGAGCTGTCCAAGCAGGTTAAGGATAAGCTCGGAAAGGTAGACCCTTACTTTGACAAGCTAGCCGATGCTATGGTCACGTGGATCGAGGCCTGGGATGAACTTAACCCTTCCACTGCCCCTGTCCCGAAGGGCGCCCCCAAGTAGAGGACAATCAGATAGCCCGTTTGCCGGTGAAATTGAACTTTCTTATTGAATTTGAGCTTGTTTTTGTTTCGGGTTTTGCCCCCTCCTGAGTTTGGTCACCATTTTAGCCTCCTTGATTGGAGAATGTTACACAATTTTATTTGGCAGTCTCAGACTTTAAATTATGAGCTTTATAATGATTATTAAAGTCTAGTTGATTGCATATGTTGATGCTCTGTTTTTGATGACAGGATTATGAGGTTGCTTTGTTTTCATTGTTCCTTTTCCCTTTCTGCAACAGAGGGAAGATGCATACAATGCACTTTCTAATGACAATTGTTAATTGGTATTAAAATATTCATATTTATTAATTCAAATACGTTTCTATATTTAAATATAAAAATTTAAACTAAAAAAAATGTTATAGTTAACCATTTAAATTTATTTAGGTATCCATCCTTGATGGCATTAAATTTCTTCTTTCTCCTCTCTTTTGTCCGCTACTGTTTGGCTTTTCCCTTCAAGCTCTTTTATTTTTCTTCAATACTTACCATTTTTTTCCTAATTGTTGTCATCATTCTAGCACAAAAAAAAAATATTTTAATTTTTTTTAAAAAAATAATATGGAATGATATAATAAATAAAATTTACCTGTTGATAATAAGTTAAAAAAATATGTTTTACTATTTTTAATAAAAAATATTATTTAATTTATATTGATGGTTTATATAAATAGTCTAATATATTAGGTGAACTGTAATAGATATCTAAATTTAGAATAGTATTGTATATAATATAATTTAAATGTTTTAGAGAAACAGCCTTGTTGGATTCGGTGTGAAGGCCCAAAGAAATTTGAAACCCAACTCGTAGAACAACAGTCCAAACGGTGAATCCAACCCGACGTCCCAGAACAGCCTATATAGCGGCCCGTACTCACAACCAATGGGCATCGCCTGCACCCCATTAATGTGGCTGTCAAGCGACAGTGGTGGCGCAGAGGAAGCGAGCCAATCTGAGAGAGAGTCAATGTTGTCAGCAACGACTCACGCCGCTATCTACAGTTCTCCGATCAATCTTAGCGTAAGAGATGGACCAAGCGTGACCTACAACGTATGACGGTTTACCTGCCATCTCAAGGCGGCAACTGATACACCGGCTGCCACCGTCAGCAATCAGCGCCTGATGAATCCCTAGGATAAGAATTTTCACGCCCAAAACCCCGAACTAGGGGGCCTATAAAATCCCTCTCCTTCTACAGGGGAGGGGGTTGGATCCTGGATAATCGACTCTACGTCACGCAAATTAAGCTTCAAAACCATTTTCCACATCCAACCTTCTTAGCCTTTTCAGGCGATGAGAGTTAGCCACCCGCTGCGGTGCATTCCGGGAGCCAGGTTTCCCATTACCCGCTCACTAATCTCCCATTACAGCATCCACGCATTCCGAACGCATTTGCAGCATATTTTTGCTCACCTTTAAGCATGCGCCTCTTTCTGTTTATTGCGGGAAATTGCTGACTTGAACGTCGAACGCATCCACGCATTCTGAACGCATTTGCAGCATATTTTTGCTCACCTTTAAGCATCCCTTTCCGTTTATTACGGGAAGTTGCTGACTTGAACGTCGAAGTGTTTTCAATGGGAGAAATCCCGTCGAGCCTCTGATCTCCTATTTGTTAATTGTATTGTATAGGTTCTAGGTTAACAGAGACGAAGACCAGACCCGCTCGCGGCCACCTCCAGACAACAAGAAATCCGAATGCTCTATAATTTGTACGACAACCAGGGACATAGAATATAATATTACCGTCGTCTGTGAAAATCGAAACAAGAAGCCTAGTGTCTCCTTCTCATACTCATTCCTCCACAACAAGATGGTAAACACCAAGGCACAAGCCATTGCCCGAATAAGAGACATCGTTGCCCACAGTGACGACTCCTCAGTGGGTAGCCGCACAGATATCCGTCCAAAGCCCGACATTCATCGCCTAGTAGCTAACATGGGCTATATGAGGCTGGTGATCTAGACCCTCTGCAACCGAACGGGCACACCATGGTTGGGGGTAGCTCCTCCAGCATCCCAAGCGTCCTCCTCCAAGCGGGGAAGGCATCGCGCAGGAGCCCCCAAAAGAAGATCAGATCGACCTAATGACACCGGGGACCGGGTGACCATCGGCAGCAGGGCCCAGGCCGTGCCTAAAAGCCAATCTAGCCGGGACAAGTAGGAGGAGAGCTCAGAGCGGTGTAACCCCCGTAACTCCCGCGACGAATGGAGGTCGACGGCCATAGACTCTAATAGTATGCGGCCGCCCCGCACGGGAAGTTGCCACAACCGACCAACTCAGCAACACCAACAAGGTCACACGAAGCTCCACGACATCATCAATGCGCGGAGAAGCGAGTCTGACCCACCAATGGAGGAGAAGGTGAAATAACTTTAGGATCTCCTACACAAGGAGAGACCCGCACGATCCTTCGCCGACCTATGAAGGTCACCCTTCTCCATGGATCTCCGGACCCAGCCGCTCCCTCATAAGATTAAGTTGCATGTACTGGAAGGGTATGACGGAAGTAAGGATCCAATGGATCACATCAACTGCTTCCGTACTCACCTGTCCCTTTATTGAGTAAGCGAGGCCATGATGTGCCAGTACCTCCCCGTCACCCTCAGGGGGATGCGCTGCTTTGATTGCAAGGCCTCCCGCCAAATTTCATCCGCTCCTCCAACGAGCTTGCAGACAGCTTCTTGAGCCAATTCGCCTCCAATCCAAGAGAGGAGAAGTAGCTGTGGCACCTAGTCCACCTCCGCCAGAGGTCAGATGAATGCTTGAAACGATTTCTCAATTTCTTCATTACTGAGGCATGCCGGATCCCCTTGCTCTCCGACGAGCTGAAACTCAACGCGCTCGTTGCTACGTTGTTAGCATGGGACTTCTTCAAGCACATGTCGCATCAGTGCGCTCAATCATTCAGGGAAGCAGAAGTCATTGCCCTCACCTACATCTCGGCAGAGGAAGCCAACGTAGCAAAGTGACCCAAGCGTGTAGACCACCCTCCGAAGGCCCCAGACCTACCATCGGCAAGAAGAGGAATGGCTACAGTAGTCGCTTCCAGGAGCGCCGCAATTAGCCACGTACTTCGACGGGATTGAGGAAACAGCACGGGCCAACGTCCCTAACTATTCTAAATGATACCCACACGAATATCTTGATGCAAATCCAGGACGAAAAGTTCTTCAAGTGGCCGACAGTGCTGAAGGGCCTGAGCGGCAGTGACTAGACGAAGTACTATCAGTACCACCACTGCCTCGGACATTCCACGGAGAATTGCCGGACCCTACAACAGGAGATAAAAGACCTGATTTGCCACGGATATCTCAAACAATTCGTAAAGGGCTCGAGGTAGGCCCTTGTAGCCTCAGAAGGTGAGGCAAGCGAGCCTCCTAGGAACCATACGGCTACCGACATAATTAGCATGATCTCAACAGTGCCGGCCAAGAGTAGCAGGCAGACCCAGCCTGAGCAAACTTCCAATAGCAAGAGAGCGAAGATAGGGGACAAGAATGATATAATTAGCTTTAGTAGCGACGATATGGCCCATGTAACCTTTTTCCCATTCTGATTCCCTTGTTATATCCGTCATCATTTCAGATGGTACGTTGACTATCAACTGAAACGAGTCTTCATTGATAACGAAAGCTCTCAAAATTTACTATATCTTAGTGCCTTTTTTAAGCTTAGATTGAGGTGAATCCAAATGAAAGCCGCCGACGGCCCTCTATACAGCCTAGACAACGAACATGTACCTGCACAGGGGAGGGTACAGCTAGAGGTCACGATGAAAACTTACCCGCGCGTTGCGACGTCGGAGCTAACATTCCTCGTCATCGATCTACCATCTGTTTACAACGCCATCCTGAGCAGGCTTTTCTTCAAGGCCTTCGGGGACGTTACTTTGATTCCTCATCTAAAGATGAAGTTTCCAAACCTATGCAGCATCGGGGAGGTGCTCGGGGACCAGGTGATGGGACGGACGTGCTACTTATCCCAAATCGCTCCAGTAGTGCCAGACCGCCTGGATAGATACTTATATCTCAGCGATGAAACCATGCTACAACAAGCCCAGTCAAGAAAAGCAACCGACGTAATTCCTCTAGATCCTACCGAGCTAAAAAAGTACGTACATGTGGGCAGCTCCCTCCCTCTGGCCTACCGTGATAGACTAATCACCTTCCTGTGAAAGAACTCTATCGTGTTAGCATGGATTCCTACCGATATGCCTACGATACTGACTGGAGTAACAGTCTATAAGTTGGGCCTCGATCCCGATCACAAGCCCGTGCAATGGAAGCGTAGGAACCACTTTATCGAAAAGTTGGTAGCTATAAGGGAGGAAGTAAAAAGACTGTTAGACGGTGGATCCATTAAAGAGGTTGATTATCCATACTGGCTATCCAAGTCGTGCTCGTGAAGAAGAGCAACGACAAGTGGCGGATGTGCATGGACTTCACTGACGTAAACAAAGCCTACGCAAAGGGCAACTTCCCTCTCCCTCGGATCGATCAACTGGTGGACTCCACATCTGAACATGAGCTCCTGAGCTTCATGGACGTCCACTCAGGTTACAATTAGATTAGGATGCACACGAGCAATGAAGAGCATACCTCCATCATAACTGACCAGGGGAGGTACTGCTACAAGGTGATGCCCTCTGGTCTGAGGAACGCCGGGGCAACCTGTCAGCACCTAAACAAGATGTTCAAAACTCAGATCGAGAAGAACGTGAAAGTGTACGTCAACGACATCCTCATAAAAAGTAGGGTAGCCGACGACCACATCTGTGACTAGAAGAGAACTTCCAGGTCCTCCAGGCACACAGAATGAAGCTCAACTCGGCCAAATGCGCATTCGGGGTGACCTCCGAGAAGTTCCTAGGCTTCATCATGTCACAACACGGTATAGAAATGAACCCAAAAAAGATCAGAGCTATCCTTGACACAAACCCTCCGTGAACGATGAAGGAAGCACAAAAGCTCACGGGACAGCTGGCAACCCTCTCGCGATTCCTAACCAAGTCCGCAGAGAAATACCTGCCCTTCTTCAAGGCACTTAGAGGGATAAAATCGTCCAAATTTTGGTGGACCGAGGAATGTGAGGAAGCTTTCAAAGAGCTAAAGGTATACCTCGTCAACCCACCTCTCTTGAGCTCACTGTGCGTAGGTGAGGACCTATACCCCTACTTTGCTACGTTAGACAGGGCACTCAACTCTGTGCTAGTCAGAGAGCACAAAGGAGCGCAGCGACCGGTGTACTACGTAAATAGGGTACTGACAGACGTGAAAACCCGCTACCTGCATACTGAAAGGATCACATTGACGCTCATCTATTCGGCACAGAAGCTACAACCCTACTTCCAAACTCACGAGATATTATTGTAACGGATCAACCCTTGAAGTCGATCCTATAGAAGCTAGAAACCTCCGGGCGACTAGTCAAGTGGGCTATAGAGTTAGGAGAGTTTGACGTAGAGTCTCGACCGTGGCTAGCCCTTAAGGGTTAGGCCTTGCGGACTTTATTGTCGAGGTGGTGACCCCGACTCTAGACGACCCTCATAGCCCGGGAGTGTGGGCGATCCTGACGTTCCAACATGGACCCTGAACATGGACGGGTCATCCACCCAGATAGGCAACAAAGTCGGAGTTGCACTCAGGACTCCAGACAACTCGGAGATTAAGTACTCTATTGCGCTGACCTTTCCCGCTACTAATAACGTGGCAGAATACAAAACCCTTCTTGCAGGACTTTGTCTAGGAAGGGAATGCTCCGCCGAGTTGCTGGTCAGAGTGACTCAGAGCTCATAGTCAACTAAATTCAAGGAACCTTCGAGGCATCGAGCTCTCAGCTCATGATGTACTTAGCGAGAGCAAAGGCCCAAATCTAAGACTTTGAGCGCTTCAAGATTGAACACGTGCCTAGAGTCAAAAATTGAAAAGCTAACCAATTGGCTAGGGACACGGCTGCAGGATCTCTGGAGCAGTACGCCAGGGACCTGCGGGAAACCCTAGCCGTACATAGTGTTGACGTCTCAGACCAGGAAGTGCTGCAAATTGACAATGGTGATAACTAAATGACCCCATATCGAAAGTATTTGATGGACAAAACATTGTCCAAGAACGTCGATGAGGCCAAGCGAATCAAGAAGACGGTAGGCTGGTATACGATCCTTGATGGGAGACTATACTGGCGAGGATATTCCACTCCTTACCTAAAATGTCTGACCCCTGAGGAGCTTGAGTACTCCCTAAGCGAAGTCCACCTCGGCATATGCGTCTCGAACGTTTGAGGAAAAAACCTTACATTCAAGATCATGCGGCGGGGTCTTTTCTGGCCCACAATGAAGCGATATGCCTTGAAATTTGTGAAGAAATGAGAAAGCTATCAAGTTCACAGATCCATGATGCACCTTACACATACGGAGCTGCGTAGCCTTCAGTCCCCATGGCCATATGCATAGTGGGGGCTTGAAAACCTCAGGCCGCTACCTCTAGCTTCCGAACAAAGAAAATTCCTCACCGTCGGCATCGACTATTTCACTAAGTGGGTAGAAGCAGTCCCTCTGGCTCGAATCACCGAATAGAACGCGATAGAGTTCTTCCATCAAAATATCGTCTGCCGTTTTGGAATCCTCAAGGTCATAGTGACTGACAACGGAACCCAATTTACCGGTAAATAGTTCACCAAATATTGTGCAAGTCTGCGCATCAAGCTGGTACATAATATTGTGGCATATCCCCAGGCAAACGGGTAGGTCGGAGTCACCAACCGCACACTACTGCACAGATTGAAGGCCAAGCTGGAAGATGTAAGAGGCTCAGGGGTCGATGAGCTATCTTTCGTCCTCTGGTTGTATCGAACAACCCCGTGGAAATCAACGAGAGAGACGCCCTTCAGTCTCTACTACGGGGCTGAAGCCATGGTCCATGTCGAAGTGGGGATACCCTGCCTGTGGGTCGAATATTTTGATCCACCATGAATTCTCAGAGATTGAGAGAATGCCTTGATCTACTTCCATAGGTTCGAGACACAACCCACCTGAGGACCGCAACCTACCAGCATCGTATCGCATGATACTACAACAAGTGGGTGAAGGCACGCCCACTTGAGGTTGGAGACCTAATCCTCTGGAGCGTAGAGGCCGTGAAAAAAGCCACGAGCAGGAACAAACTCTTCCCTGGTTGGGAAGGCCCGTTCCTTATCTTCGCGATCCTCTGAAGCAGAGCGTACAAGCTACACGCTCAAAACAACAAACTAGTCCCACGGACCTGGAACGCCACCAACCTGAGAAAATACTATTAGTAACGCAGTGTAAGCCCAGGTAAGGCATACATACACACCATGAGGAATGTTTGTATATGCATTTTATTCTCATTTAATAAAATTCATCGTTCCTATTAACTTCTATTTTTATTCATGTGAGTGTTTGCATGCATGACATTTCAAAAAACAAAACGACCAAGATTACCCCTAATTCGAGAGGACTATCGTCCATTCTTAAAACGAAACCTTGGCCCCGTGCCAGCAGCCCAAAAGCAGCAACCTCAAAACCTCAACCCCATGTCGAGTGGCCCGGAGTGGCCCCAAAACCTTGGCCTCGCATCAAGTGGCCCACTAGCGGCCTTGTCAGAGCCTCGACCACACGTTGAGCAGCCAGAAAGCAGTCACTAACTTGGACTTCGACTCCACGTCGAAAGGGCCCCAAGCTCCCCACTAACTTGGCTTTGCATCGAACGATCCGAAAACGGTCACCACCAAATCACGGCTCCACGCCGTAGGGCCCATACGGCCCAGAGAGCCATGGTCCCGAACCAAATGACCCAGGCGGTCAAAACGCCAAGCCTGGGGACTTTTGAAGTTCCCCAACTTACAGCAACCAAAACCTTAGAGGCAAGAATCGTAGGTGTGCAGTGACCTTCTCCTAAAAAAGAGAACACCCTCAGTCTACAATAGTCATGGGTTAGGATTGTGCACATGATAGAGATGACGCCCTAAGCGGGGCCGAGCACCCAATGCAGGTACTGCATAAGGAAAGGCCTAGACCCGTAGTTCGGCTGCTATGACCTAAAAACCCAGCTGGCCCTTAGCATGGCTCCACAGGACTTGCAATGATGTCCACTCTACTTGATCGAGTTTTCCATTAAACGCGCGAGATGCAATGATATCCTCTAACCAAGGATGAGTACAGCGCAAGAAGGCGCCAGATTGGGGCCTTAGCGGCAATGGCTTTACAAACTTAGCCGTTAAACACAATATATTATCCCTGAAGTCACACTTGAAGGCATTGAATGCAAAAAAAAAAGAGGGTGCTACTTCTCATTCATATGTACAAAGCACTGACAAGTGACAAAAAAAGAAGGAAGCAATATATAAAAGTAAAGCTACTCCTGAGAATCTGATGGACCAGCCTCAAGAAAATTTCTCAGGCGAGACCTGTCACAAATCCCAGAGTTGCCTGGATGGAAGACACCTTCCATAACGTTGGTAAGCACAAGCGTGGCAATCCTACAACACAGGCGGATAACATCCCAGAACTTGGTCTCCAGGACAAGGTTTGCCTCCGACAGAGTGAGCCGTGCCTTCAAATCTCTGGATAGGCAGGAGTTGTCGTCCTCAAGAGCAGTGACCATCCTCTTCAGCTGCTCGACCTCCTGCAATAGACGTGCAGCTTTCAGTTCCCGTTAGCCACTGTCCTCCCTCAAGCGTCTGATTTCCTCCTACATTTGCCCGTTCTCTCCCTGCAGCCATTCACTCTCCTCTTGGAGGAAAGTGACCTTGACTCTTATACGCTGGGTAATCTCCTACCCGTGGTGAAAGTTCTCGTGCAGTTGAGCAGCCAACTTATCAAGGGAGTCAACCTCCCTAGGAACCTACATGGGAAGAGAGAAGGTCAGAAATTCTTAGAACTCCAGACTACAGATGAATCTTCGGCTCAAGACGATAATACCAGAGTGGAAGTTACATCCAGACGGCAGTCTATGTCTCCTGATGCGGATAAGCCTGGGGGCTCCCCGTGTTTAGCCGCGACCTCTGCAGTGCTTGGATGGTTGGGAGCCATGGGAGGCAAGGGAAGGCTTGGGGGCTCCAACCCCTGAGCCATCCCTCCCACGACAGTCTTCAAAGTCAACTCAGCACCTATCGAGCTAGCCTGCTGCACGGCTTCGACCTCCAACCCCACGGGAGCATCCTTGTAATGGCCCCGGCGCACCTGTATGTAGATATTATCTGCTTTGACACGGGAGAACTTTACGGTGTCTCCAGCCTACAGGCCGAGGCCTGGGAGAATTTTACGGCGTCCCCAACCTACAAGCCTCAAGATTTTATTTCTGACAGACGGAATCCACCGCCCCCACAACGCGTCTACAAGGGGGAGGTGTCCATGCCCTTATAAGGACACTTCGTTCTCCTCCCCAAATCCAATGTGGGATACTACAATCCTCCTAGATGCCCACCTCCAAAAATGGCACGGCAGAAGGTCCAACAAGTTCTGAAGATCCCGCAAGAGCTGGTGCTTGCCCAGGTGAGCGCACTTCCTCCAGGTCCTCAGGAAATAACGCACCGCACTCCACAGCCAGAGCACACTCAGCGATCATCTCCGATGGCTCCAAATCAACAAAGGAACCTCCAGAAGACCCTTCATCAGAATGAAGCTCCACAACAGGAATGCCGTACTTAGCCAACGCCACAACGGGAATCGGTATGGGTTTGACGGCTCCCTCCCATTGTCCGATACTCGACTTCCCCTTCGGGTTGAGCTCTAGGCTCGTGCGGTGGACCCTGCAACCAACCTCTATGATCTCCGAGTGGAGGAACCTCCGGCCTCCCTCAACCTTTTCAGTGGAGCCTTGATCTCCTTCTCATCTGAAGATGATTCCAACAATGAGGAACTCTCCCCAACGTCCTCTGCTAACGGCTTAGGGATCACGACATCCTCGGTCTTCTTCTTTAGAGAATTAGCCACGGCCCATCTAGATACAAGGCCCCACTTGGCGGTAGCAAGTGCACCGGATGTCAGATAATAGCCCTAGGTGAAAAACGTCTTCATCTGGGAGCCGATGGCAGCGACCAGTTCCATTGTTTCCTTGATCTCCTCATTAGACACGTCCTTATAAAAGAACGGAGGGATTGAGCCCCACTCTCAAGAAAGCACTGAGTCGGACGGCTCCAGCAAGAAGAAAAAGTGGCTCTTCCAGTTGTTCATCGAGTCAAGGTCGGTCTCCCAAAATTGGAAATCGGTTATGGGAGACATTGAGATCCAACTATCTATCTCGAATAAACAAAAGATTACCTTCGCCGTAGTCGCATTAAAAGATCCAAAATGTAGGCGGGTGAAGATACACAATGAAACCAGGTACCGGAGAGTGTTTGGGTGAAGTCTTGCCACCAGAATGCCCAAAGCCTTGACAATGACATTTATCTCGCATGGAATGTGGTAGCGGAGCCCCCCTATCAGATGATGCACATATATGGTGACGAAGCCTTCTGGAGGGGTGTCGGCCCTCCCGTCCAAGCCTAGAGCACGATACGACATGTCCTGAGGAATGCCATAGTCTACCATCAAGCTAGCAATGGCACTCATCGTTAGAACGGAACCCGTGTTGTCAACCCTATGGCGACTCGCTCTAGGAGCTCATGAAGAGGAAGGAGACCCTCTCTTCTTTGCCATCTCCCTCTCTCCGTGGAACAAGTTGAAAACTTTCAGCGTAAGGAAACGTCAAAGAAGGGATTTCACTGAAACATCGCTTAAGTAAACAATGGGGTGCCAGTGCGTGGGAAAACCCAAACGACGCCTTCGCTAAATGGCCAGGCCACGTGTCGGCCCAGTAGGAGTGTCGCAGGCCCCAAGCAATGGCCAATCATGACCTCTTGTCAGATTGCAAATCAACATCGCCTCAGCCATCTGTCGAAACTCTGCTATCACACCTGCATTTATACGAGAATTCTGATCGCCAAGGACGGTGGCAGCGGGACTTCCAAAACAGGTGCAAGAGAGAGAAGATGAATCGTTTAAATACAACAAGCGACAGAAAATAAACAGCACAGCTAAGTGTTAAGTTTCATTATATGGATCAATAATAAATCTTTTTTACAGCAGCCTGTGGCCGTAAAGTACAATTAGTGGCCCCCTCTGGGCTAAGTAGGATATGGAGCTGGATACTCTAACAGGTCTGCACGTGTGAGGGCACTAGAGTTTTGAGAGTTTAGGAAGTCGATGCGAAAGTTTGGATCCGCTAGCAAGACTAGTCTCCGATTGAGATGGATGTCGTCCTAGAAGTTCCTTTTCAGTGCAGGACTGACCTCCTATGGCTGAAACCTTGACCTCGGCTCAGTCCCCATCCGTGCGAGCTCCTCTCCAAACTGTAGCCGTAGTCGGTCAAGCTCCACCTAGAGAGCCAACATGCGGGCCCGAGCCTACACATTAGCACTGGAAAGCTTGGACACCCTCACTTCCGATTCAGCCCATGCTTCCTCAAAGTATGCAGCGCGAGCCCTCAACTGCTCTATCTCTCCGACGACAACCTACACCCTGGCTTCAACGCCTTCGACGGCCCTAGCAACTTGATGAAACAAAGGATCTGACCTCCTGGACCTACAATCCCGCGAGGAGGCGGATATCCCCTCCCTCTCAAATCCCGGAGGTGCCCTCAAAAATCGCATTGAACCCGCAATGATGGCCTATAAATGACATCCCTTCATTGTCGTTGCGCCGGCTGTAGCCACACGAGGGATCCCAGAGGAATGGGTCCCAATCTCAAGCTCTTCGGAAGAAGGTTCTGACTCAGATGATGAGTACAACCTTTCCATTGAAGCCACCACGCAAGAAGACAAAGAAAAAAGCTCAAAGGCAATGCGAAGCTTCACGCCGTTAAAAAGATAATAGAGCACGCAACCTTAGGGGGAACTCATACATTTAAATAAGTAGAGTTCCCCCATTGAAACGGTAGTGTTCCGAAGACAAAGTGTGCTGGTAGAAAGTCAACGGATGCCCTCCACATGGCGAATACCTGAAACTTTGCGCCTTTCCAAGGTGAATCATTATGGCGCAGGGCCCCGTGATTTCCCGCGCGTTTAATGCGCCAAATGGTCAGGCGGATGTGACCTCCACCTGCGGCGTTTGAGTTTCCATGGCGTCAGTCGCCAAAAGTCTCCTCCTACCGCATCCTCCCATCAACATACTACATTAAGATTTGAGGGACGAGACTGGTAGAACTGACCGCAAGCATCCGAAAATGCTCAAACGCGTGGAACAGGGTGCAATGCAACAGAAGAAGCAAATTGCCTATGAAGGGTGATCCAAAAAAGCAATCAACAAGAAAATATGCGTGCTACAAGATAGAAGAATAAAGACGAATGGTTTTATTAATCAAGGCTTTCTTTACAAAGTATAAAACATGTAGCAGTAAAAGTATAAGAAAAAGGAATAAAACATGGCACGGGGCCTAGGCCCCAAGGCAACTGCCCCTGTTGCTTGGAGCACACTGGAGAATGTGATCCACATGAGATCACCATGGCCGCACCGCTGCAACCCAACAAGCGCAAGCACCGGGAGCAGCCGAGTGTTGGTCAGCCTCCGACGGGAGACGAGCCAATGTTAACCTCCGAGGCAGGACTGACACCTACAGCACGAGCCTCCGGAAAGGACTTCAAAGGCCTACACTCCCGTAACGGAGACTTCGCCCTTCGTCTCCCCTTCAGAAGGTGCGTACGGTAATCCAAATGAAGTGGAGGCCGCAAGCGATGCGCTACACCGGAGACGAAGGCCCCCGGAATAGCTCCGCCACAACCCCACTGCACCTTGGAGGACGTCGCTCCATGGGAAGAGGCACGCAACAACAGCAATGTAATATCTCGGATTTTATTTAGATTAATTTAATATTAATTATAATTTTGGACAAATTGGATATGACAAAATTAATTAAATACTGAGAAATTTTGGGAGAATGTTTGGATCGGTTGGGCAGGCACCCCGGGTGCGCCCGTGTTATTGCCCAAATCTCGATTTGGATTTTAGATTAAAAGAAAACTAAAATAAAATAAATAAATATATATATATATATATATATATATATATAAGATGGAGATCGGGTGGAGAGAAATGGGGAGAGAGGGAGTTAGGGTTTGCGCGAGGAAGAAGAAGATGGAGGAAGAGGAGAAGGAGGAGGGCGGCGACGGCGGCGGCGTCGCAGGTGAATCAGCGGTCGATGGTGGTTGTGGGTTTGGCCGCGATTGTTGCGGTGGTTGTGGATTGAGGCAGCGGCGGCGATGGGTGAGAAAATCGATGCCGAAAGAGTCGACGGCGGCCATTCGAGGTGGTAATGGCGACATCGGCGGCGATGGCGACAGCGACGGGGGTTACGGGTGAAGCCGTGATGGTCGCTGGATTAGGCGGCGCGACGGTGGTGCGCGCTGTGGGTGCGCGGAGGAGATCGACGATGCAAAGTCGCGCGAGGAGCAACGGCGGCGCTGCGGCGTTGATGCCAGCTGGGTGGTGCCGGGGAGGCCGGCGACGGCCAGTCGATCGACGCCGTGGTGGAGCGGTGGCAGTGGTTCGGCCGGTGGTGGCCGGCAGAGAGTGTGCGCAGAGGAGAGAGAGTGGTCGCGACAGTGGAGAGAGAAAGGCTCGATTTGAGCACTTCGGGACAACCTTTATTCAGACCTGCAAAGTATGAGGTTCATGCAAGTATCTGTAAACCCTCTCTTTGGTCAAATTTAATTTCTGTCATATTTTGGATATTGTTTGGATTTTTACTAACATACATGTATTTTTATATGCCTGAATTATTTATTCTGGACATGCATGTGTAATTTATTAGATATTTTGGAGATTGTTTGACTAGGTTTTATGATTTTAGAGAATTTAAGATTTTTCTGAAAGTCCGAATAATATATTAGACCATGTATATTTTTATATTAATATATTTATATAAAAATATACACGAAATTTACATTGGTCGTGTATTTTCACATGCATGTGCCGGGTTATGGTCACTACATTTGGATTTAGAAATTGGATTCTGACCAGGTCCCAACGGAAAGATTATTTTATTATTTGAAAATCCCTTTCCGCTGGCTGGAAGGCTTGTAGTAGTGACCATTCTCATTTGGATGATTTGATTTGACCTTAGAATATATTTGAACGTCCTAATATATCTGACAAGCTTGAGGAATGCACCCAAAGCCGCGGGTGGTAAAATATAGTGAGCAACCTTATCT